>WFMF01000007.1:771177-960173 GCA_011033025.1 Beroe forskalii | reverse complement strand
TGTATTCAGGATTTTTTAAAGGAATTATAGCCGAGTAAAGTGGTTAATTTATGCTAAAGTCTCTCAGTCGTTTAAGGAAATATAGAACTATGATCTGAACGTTAATAAACGCGTGCTCATGGTTTATGATAATTAATGTATAGTGACTTGAGTTAACTTAACCGCTTCAATTATTAATGGCTCTGCTCATGAAAATTGTGGGTAAGTCAACTGCTCCTGAACAATAAAAAGTCAGTTTTTTAAAGAAAAATTTTGATCATGTTATGATAAACTGATAAACTGATGATCAAATAGAAAATAATTTCTTCATCACCATCATGAGCACTTACAGTATCTTGCCATTTTGCGTACCCCGCAGATCGAGAAACTATGACTCTGCTGGATGCTCAAGACCAGAATAAATCTTAAACTTATAGGAAATTCGTAATGATGTAAGGATTTATCTTTTTGTGCTCCATTATCTAGTCAAATGATCCCAAGACTGTGTCTGGTTAATTAATAATCATCGATAGCGATTGGTTGTTGATTGAGACTGCAGTTGCAGGAAATTGAATTTTTTGAGGAAAATCCTGAGACTCCGCCGCAGCTTAACAGTAAAACTCTGGGAATATCCTCATAAAACCATAAGTAATGTACCTTAATTAATAAGCTGAATATTGGTTCTATTATTAGGCGACGCATATTATGAATTTTCTCATAAAACACAAGTGTTATGCTGTTAAGCTGTCCAGTCCTTTAAATTCTCCTGGAATATGAAGACTAGACACCAATGATTTTCGCCAAAACTTCCTCATATCCTCATGGGAAATCAAGAAAATCGAAGAAAAGCGTATTTGCAGTTTTGAGTGCATTACCATGATCTCAAAGGGAAGAATTGTCTCGGGAATTATTATTACAATCGGTTATTATTCCGATCTGAATATCATTATCACAAAGTTATTTCCAGATCCACATCTCCGTCTCCATCTCACCAGAAACTTCCATCCCATTCCATTTTTAGAAATATCCTTGCTAATACTTGATAACTCGACAAGTTGATCACGAGCGGGATTATTTGACAGCCCCTGCTCATCTCCACACCTACTTTTCAGGCTGACAGCGAAAATCACACGATTCTCAGAAGCTTCTGATGATGACTTCCTCGTACCTTTTAAACGTTCAAACTTCAACCTTTTGAAGTCTTGACTCCTACTTTTCAGGGCCTGTGAGTTGCCTGGGAGTGAGGAAGATCACGGCCTGGCTCTGGCAGTCCGCCAACTCCTGTGGGCAAACACGTGTCAGGACCTCAAGAACATCCACGTGTCACTCTTCAAGGAATTCCTAGCTGCTCTCACGGAGCTGTCTCTGAAAGTCTTCCTTAACTCTTCCAGGGATACTGAGGAGAGGCTTGCTTTTTATTTCATTGAGCTGGTAGTGATCTTAGCTCCTTTCTCAGGTAATGGTCCTGTCTCGTGATTCCGGGGAAATTCATAAGTACCCTCCCTTTCTGTATGACTTACTATTCATCGACAGCAGTGAAATACAAACCTCTTCTTCATGTTTATAAGTCCTAACCTTCCTAAGTCCTAAATCTTTTCATGCCTGTACGTGAAAAAGTGCGCCATTCAACACCATTTCAAATCTATGTCGCGTTGCATGCTATGATCATGGCGCCATTCAACCACCATTTCATTTCCAGGTGATTCTGGACGTGATTCTGGACGTGTGGCTGACTCTGAACCAGATGATGGACACTCTGCCCCGGTCCCCCCTCGACACTTGCATGCTCAGAGTGGTGGAGTGCTACCTCAACTGCCATCTGGCTCCCCCCGTGGGAATAAGGGATGATTCTACTGACCTAGAGGAGGTGAGTGCCATCTGGCTCCCCCGTGGGAATAAGGGATGATTCTACTGACCTAGAGGAGGTGAGTGCCATCTGGCTCCCCCCGTGGGAATAAGGGATGATTCTACTGACATTGAGAACTGACACATCAACTAACAAGTAACCACTTTGCGCGTTAATGTAGTGATTTCAAGCCAGCCGCCATTTCCCCTATTATATCATCTCCTCACGTTGGTAAATCATCCATTTCACACAACGTTTCTGCCGATTTACTAAAATGCTGGTGATTAGTATCATTTAAAATAATTCACAGATTTACCTAATATAAAGTTTCACATTTACCCTCCCGAACCGATAAAAGCAATTTTCTTGTGATTTATAATCAGTAAGTTCATGCTAATCTCACTTAATGATTCCCCATCCCCCATGATTATTTATTCCCCTTCGCACACGATTCCCCTTTCCCCTACCATTCCCCTTTTCCCACACCATTCCCCTTTTCCCACACCATTCCCCTTTTCCCACACCATTCCCCTTCCCCCATGATTCCCCTCCCCACATGATTCCCCTTTTCCCACGCCATTCCCTTTTTCCCCCATCATTCCCCTCTTCCCACACCATTCCCCTTTTCCCACATGATTCCCCTCCCACACCATTCCCCTTTTTCCCACACCATTCCCCTTTTCCCACACCATTCCCCTTTTTCCCCACCATCCCCCTTTTCCCACACCATTCCCCTTCCCCCCCATTCCCCTTTTCCCACACCATTCCCCTTTTCCCACGCCATTCCCCTTTTCCCACACCATTCCCCTTTTCCCACACCATGCCCCAGTGGAATAATTTTAAAAAGTGGCTGGGAATAAGGATTTAGCAGGAGAAAAAGGCTTTTTTGTTTAGCGGCGTCTCTTCAGTTTCAGTCATGATATCATATCTCTATCATGTGGAATTCCATATCTTCACTACGCAACATATTTACACGATTAATTTAAAGAGTTACAGCTCCACAGATGCAAATGAAATAATGCAACGTGACTTACTTTTCACATTGTGCAACGTGCACGCATGATTTAAGTGTTTCAGGCAAAGTAGGAAGTATTATGTTGCGACGCTTTTACTCGATGATTACACTAAATGCTTTTTTACATATTACGTGTACAAAGCAATTAGTGTAATCATCAGTGGGTACGCGTCGCTTTACAAATTAACTTATCAAATTAAGCTTGGGACTCTGGTGCCATAACGCAAAGAGCTGAATGTTGATTACAATTTATACTATCATGGAGACTGGAGTTTTAATCAAGCAATTTAAATGCCTTTTTGAGTCGTCATGGGGGATTTCACTATCCAGACCAAAATCTCGACGTCGACCTTACTATAACATTATTTCGGGCCATATATGGTATATGGCTTCTATTGTTCACTATGAATCAGATAAACACTACTTTACGACAATAAGATGACATAATTAGTTCTGGCTGTATTAACAAGCGATGGTAGCCTTGCACTCCCTTGCAGGAGTCTCATGGCTACTTTGGGATCCTGCAGCTTTTAAGAGTCTTATGGCTTTTTTGGGTGTGACAGCTCTTTTTAGAGTGAATGACGCGCGTTCTGTGCGCGTTAATTGGATTCTGACGCAGTTTGCAAATTACTCCTTCATCAAAACTAACAAGTTGAGACGATATAAATAAATGCGCGGCGTAAAATAGGCGAATACTAATGTCAACCTAAATTGGCTTTTTTGCTTCTATTGGGACAAGTTTTGGCTGGGATTGTCGCTCCCACAATCCTCGTATTATTCCACTGGGCACCATGCCCCTTTTCCCCCACCATTCCCCTTTTCCCACACCATTCCCCTTTTTCCCCCACCATTCCCCTTTTCCTACACCATTCCCCTTTTCCCACACCATTCCCCTTTTCCCACACCATTCCCTTTTCCCCATTCCCCACCATTCCCCCCCACCCCCTTTTCCCACACCATTCCCCTTTTCCCACCATTCCCCTTTTTTCCCCTTTTCCCACACCATTCCCCTTCCCCCATTTCCCCCTTTCCCACACCATTCCCCTTTTCCCACACCATGCCCTTTTTCCCCACCATTCCCTTTTCCCACCATTCCCCTTTTCCCACACCATTCCCCTTTTCCCCACACCATTCCCCTTTTCCCACACCATTCCCCTTTTCCCCACCATTCCCTTTTCCCCACCATTCCCTTTTCCCACACCATTCCCTTTTCCCCACCATTCCCCTTTCCCCCCACCATTCCCCTTTTTCCCCCATGATTCCCCTTTTCCCACACCATTCCCCTTTTCCGACGCCATTCCCCTTTTCCCCACCATTCCCTTTTCCCCACCATTCCCCTTTTTCCCCACCATTCCCTTTTCCCCCACCATTCCCTTTTCCCACACCATTCCCCTTTTCCCACACCATTCCCCTTTTCCCACATCATTCTCCTTTTCCCACACCATTCCCCTTTTCCCACACCATGCCCCTTTTCCCCCACCATTCCCCTTTTCCCACACCATTCCCCTTTTTCCCCCACCATTCCCCTTTTCCCACACCATTCCCCTTTTTCCCACACCATTCCCCTTTTCCCACACCATTCCCTTTTCCCGCCATTCCCTTTTCCCACCATTCCCTTTTCCCACACCATTTCCTTTTTCCCCACCATTCCCTTCCCCCATTCCCTTTTCCCCCCATTTTCCCCCCCAGTTCCCCTTTTCCCACACCATTCCCCTTTTCCGACGCCATTCCCCTTTTCCCCACCATTCCCCTTTTCCCCCACCATTCCCCTTTTCCCCACCATTCCCCTTTTCCCACACCATTCCCCTTTTCCCACACCATTCCCCTTTTCCCACACCATTCCCCTTTTCCCACATCATTCTCCTATTCCCACACCATTCCCCTTTTTCCCCCACCATTCCCCTTTTCCCACACCATTCCCCTTTTCCCACACCATTCCCCTTTTCCCCCACCATTCCCCTTTTCCCACACCATTCCCCTTTTTCCCCCACCATTCCCCTTTTCCCACACCATTCCCCTTTTCCCACACCATTCCCCTTTTCCCACACCATTCCCCTTTTCCCACGCCATTCCCCTTTTCCCCACCATTCCCCTTTTCCCACACCATTCCCCTTTTCCCCCACCATTCCCCTTCCCCCCCCACCATTCCCCTTTTCCCCCATGATTCCCCTTTTCCCACACCATTCCCCTTTTCCGACGCCATTCCCCTTTTCCCCCACCATTCCCCTTTTCCCCCACCATTCCCCTTTTTCCCCCACCATTCCCCTTTTCCCCCACCATTCCCCTTTCCCCCCCATTCCCCTTTTCCCACACCATTCCCCTTTTCTCACACCATTCCCCCCCATTCCCCTTTTCCCACATCATTCTCCTATTCCCACACCATTCTCCTTTTCCCAGATAGATCTGGACACTGAAGAGGATGACCGTGTGAAGTATCGGGATCAGCTGGACATTGTGGGCAGCTTAGCCCGGGTAAGTAGCGACACATAGAACGAAGTTACGAAAATTGAACTAAAATTGGGATAAAATGAGCATATTTTGATAAACTTTTTGGCAAGTCACTTGAGGTCATGAACGTGCACGATATTATCAAGTTCCATGAAAATGGAACTATAGGAAATAAATAAAACTGGCGTTTAAAAGTTTAAAAGCTCGTTTAAAATCCTATGCGTCTAGGTGAACATCGCCTCCACCCTGAAGCACTATAATCTGTTGCTGTTAGACCGCACCCGACACCTCAAGTCAAGAGTAGAGGCTCAGGAGGAGTGTAATCCCGTGAGTTATCGATTCAATCAATTTCATGCCAATTTCAGGAACCTGCGAGTAAGCTACTGCAACGCAATTTCTAGTTTCAGGGAATTTCCAGTCGTGTTTTCAACGATTTTTTATTGTTCATACTTTTTCAAAACACCCTAAATTTCTGCGATGCTGACCGACTCTAATTGCATCGCCTAACCCCCTTCCCCCGAAGCACTTGGCCCTTATCCTCATCCCCAATTCCTCCTATTGTTTCCAATTTCCATATGCAGTTGTTTGAAGACATCCACTGGCTGGTGATGCTCCTAGGCTACACCCTCTCTGACGCCCCTACTGACACCGACCTTACCATCCCTGCCCCCATTCTGGAATACTTGGCTAGCTGCCAGGAGACCAGCCAGTCCGACATGGAGGCTCTCTCCCACTACACGCGTGAGTTTTTGTGCAATATCCACAGACCATCACGATCTCTTGCGAGGTGCGATGGCAACTTTCTAAACCCGCCTGGCTGCACTACTTGCCAACAAGAACCCCTTACCGGTTACCTGGTGCTGAAACCCCTGCGGGCTTCTATTGAGCTGGTGCCCCTCCGAAGTTTGACTACTTCTACTTGTAAGCATATCGCTGACAAGCTGTACCGCTGTGCTTTGAGAAAGGCGAGAAACACGTGAGTATACATCCTATTTCACTATCTGATGGTTTCTAGCCGAGCTAGAATCTTTCCTATCTATCCGAGCAAGCTGTTCGGCTATTTCTCCTCATACGATAAAAAGAGCATGTAAATGTGTTTAACTTATCAATTGTGGAACTGGAACGTTGAGTGCACAATACTGTTTTGGTTCGATTATTTTGAAGTTTTGAATTTTGAGAGTTTTTCCAATACAGATACCACCATATTGGTTCCAACTTCAAAACTTCTGGAATTTGGAAATCGGTGCGAAAATTCTTGGAAATCAAGCCTAGTTCCACCTGTTGCAAGTATTTTTCGTTAAATACTTGCAGTTATAGTTTTTCTCCTCGGCTTGTCTGGTGTCTGGGGGTTATCAACGTCATAAACGCCATCTTGTTATATTTACATGATGGATTATTAGCGGCTATTTGTTCCCACCCAGGTTACCATATCGCCAATATCGGTGAACTGCAATTATCCAATAAACCCCCCACTTTCCATAGAGATTCTACGCGGCTCATTCCTACAACCAGTTCCATGAAATGTAACGATAATATTTGTTCAAGGATTTGTCTGTATTCCTTGAGCTATTCCTTGGCCAACCGGAAAGTTGGTTGACTGGTTGAGACTGCTGTACATGAGAAATTAATTAAAATATACCCGATTCAAAGCTCGATTGGGACATGATTTCAAGGTAAATGGTTAGCGGAAATGGCAGTGGTTTTTTTTAAATGGTTGTGGTGAATGGCCGTGGTATTCGGTTGTGGTAAATGGCCGTGGTATGTGGTCGTGTTAAGTGGTACTGTGGTAGTGGAATAATTAAATCTATCAGTATCTCTAATTTCAGGTCACACGAAGAGTAATAGAGCTCTTCCGGGCAAATAGTTTCAAGAAAAGTGTTTTAACAAATTAAGAAAAGTGTATTTTAACAAATTTAATTAAATATTCAGATATTCTATTAGATATTCAGTATCATTTCAGTTAAAAAGGACACAAAAGGATAGTGAGCTCTATATTCGCATTTTATTTTGCAGTAAAATATTCAAAATTATTCATTAAAAATCAATATTCGTATTAGATATTCGACATTAGATATTCAAATTAAATATCCGGTGAAATTTCTCATGTATAAATTTCAGCGAACTAAAGAAGGATAGTAAGATATTCCGGTTTAGCACATTTTATTTGAAAATACGGTGAACGACTAATTATTCAGTAAGGGATCAAAACTATTTAAGATCATGAAATTATTTTAAAGACCTTAAATATCGTTTTCTCTTATCAGTTCAAACTTAAGCGGACTTCATTCCTTCTTCATTTCTAGACAATTCTGTGGGTCAGTGCGGTGAACTTCAACCCCCTTATTTTCAGAAAACTATCTGCGCTCCTGTTCTTATAATGTCCCTCAATTTCCAGATAACTGTGTGGTCAGTACAGTGGACTTCATCCCCCTATCGTCTGCGCTCCTGTTATTACAATGTCCCTCTTTCAGAGAACTGTGTGGGTCACTGCAGTAGACTTTACTCCCCCTCTATTTCCAGAGAACTGTGTGGGTCAGTGCGGGGAGTTGCCGCCTGTTAACAACGTGTTGTCTGCCCTGCTGGTGCTACTGGAGCTGAGTGCGGTGTATCAGGACATGCTGAGCAAGGGGGGTCGCCACTTCCTCTCACCCCAGGTACTTGCAGTGAATCTAACGTTCAATCGGAGACTCAGTCCCGATCAGAATATGTGTTCCTCGGTTCCAGGGAACATTGGGTCCACGGAGATCTCGGCTTCGGTTTTACTTTTTACCGAGATTTAACGTCGTACCGAAGTGCCTAGGCCTCGTTCAAAAGCCTGCTCTCGGTCGATCAACGGCTATTTTTGCATAGATTCGTGAATAGGGATGGATTCACTATTTTAGGGACACCGCGTAATCGGTGTGAGATATTGCACAACATAAACATCCACTAATCTTATCAATTAAGTCGCGCGATTTGAATGTTGTGCGCGCGCATGCTATCGTGCGTCTTTGACTTACCTTCCTCCCCCCCCCCAATATAACCAATTGGTATGTACACACTACACATTTAAGGTATTGGGTATCGAGAACAGGGTCATTCTCATACCTTCACTCTATTCTATTGTTCTCAGAGATGATGTTCCGATTTATTTCACGAATTCTTTTGTCCTTTCAAAGGTAGAAGCAAAAGATGAACTGTTCGACTGCTACGAGAGATGAGGACGCATGTGTAAAGACATGAGATATTTTGTTAATAAGATCAGAAATAGTCGAATATATATCATGTGACTAACTGAATATATCGTTAACTGATTCTACATTTTCCAGGTGTACAGCAGCGTGATGTGGTCTCTGACGCGTATCTCAGCGAGCTATCTCATGCCTAACGAACAGGAATACGAATACTTTCCCCAGACCCTTCATACCCTAGCAGAGGAGTCGCCAGTAGGTACGTAGGTAACTCTAAAACTACCCTCTATTACTGGAGTTCAAGTTTAACTTTAAACTGATGTAAGAGATCAGGGTTCAGAAGATTTCGGGTGTGATTTTCGTCGTCAATGAAACCACTCCCCCGCATTTTTTTCCAATTCCCACCCCATTGATAAAGTTTGCTGGTCAACTCAACATCTTTAACGAATTACAATAGAGTGAGTGCGTCATACCTCTTCAATCTAAAAGATGCATAATTCTTTTATCAGCTGGTTTAATAATTTTTTGGCCTCTGAGCTGAAAAGAGTTCTCAATTCAAAATTTGGACAAATTTTATTGACAACTAATAAGCCGTTTGAAAACTTATTTACGGTTGCCTTGATGTATAAAGTTAGAATTGCACCCACTGGTCCTAATGCCTGTTATTCATGGCAATGATGCAGCTACCCTCACACGCACCCTTTTGCCCTTTGTTTCAAATCGCGCGCCCAATTAGATTAGGGGAGTTTATTTTTATTGTGAGTCCCTGATAGAACGTTAAATAAGAAACCTGCGGTGAGAGAAAGTCTCATGTCTCACGCCAACTACGCTGTGTCCCTAAAAAAGTGAATCCCTCCCAATACACAAATCTATGCAAAAATAACCGTTAATCGACCGAGAGCAGGTTTTTTGACCGAGATCTAGGCACTTCGATACGCCGTTAA
Source organism: Beroe forskalii (assembly GCA_011033025.1). Lineage (NCBI taxonomy): Eukaryota > Metazoa > Ctenophora > Nuda > Beroida > Beroidae > Beroe > Beroe forskalii. Next base: position 950,771 of record WFMF01000007.1, on the reverse strand, counting down.
TTCTCGGTAAAAGTAAAAACCGAAGCCGAGTACTCCGTGGACCCTAGAACCGAGGAACACATATTCTGATCGGGACTGAGTCTCCGATTGAACGTTACATTCACTGCAAGTACCTGCGGTGAGAGGAAGTGGCGACCCCCCTTGCTCAGCATGTCCTGATACACCGCACTTAGCTCCAGTAGAACCAGCAGGGCAGACAACACGTCGTTAACAGGCGGCAACTCCCCGCACTGACCAACAGAGTTCTCTGAGAATAGGGGGAGTAAATTCCACTGCACTGACCCACACAGTTCTCTGAAAGTAGAGGGGGAGTGAAGTCTACTGCACTGACCCACACAGTTCTCTGGAAATAAGAGACATTATAAGAACAGGAGCGCAGATAGTTCTCTGAGAAATAGAGGGGGAATAAAGTCCACTGCACTGACCCACAGAATTGTCTAGAAATGAAGAAGGAATGACGTCCGCTTAAGTTTGAGAATAGAGAAAACGAAGTTTGATCCCTTACTTGGTCAGTTAGTCGTTCACTTTATTTTCAAACTTGCTTAGAACGCTATATCTAAAGTCTCTTAGTTCGCTGAACTGAGTAAGGCATGAGAAATTCTCCCGGATATTTAATAATTTAACAGTGATAATGTCGAATAATCTTACAAATAGTTGATACTTTTACTGAATAATTTTGAATATTTTACTGCATAATAAAATGTGCGAAGCCGGAAGAGCTCACTATCTTTCTTGTGTCCTGAAATTCAACTGAAATAATTTAACTGAAATGATACTGAATATCTAATAGAATATCTGAATAGAATATCTGAATATCTCAAGCGATATTTCCTGAAATAATATGTGCGAAAATAATGTTAATACTTTTACAGTTAATACTATGAGTGTTAATTTGTTAAAACACTTTTCTTGAAACTATTTGCCCGGAAGAGCTCTATAACTCTTCGTGTGACCTGAATTTAGAGATACTGATAGATTTAATTATTCCACTACCATCTATCACGACCACATACCACGGCCATTTAAAAATCCCGAATACTACGGCCATTCACCACAACCATTTACCAGTATTATATAACCACTGCCATAACCACTGCCATAACCACTGCCATTTCCGCTAACCACTTACCTTGAAATCATGTCCCAATCGAGCTTTGAATCGGGTATATTTCATTCTACCTGAAAGCCTGTTTAATTCCTCATGTACAGCAGTCTCAACCAGTCAACCAACTTTCCGGTTGGCCAAGGAATAGCTCAAGGAATATAGACAAATCCTTGAACAAATATTATCGTTACATTTCATGGAACTGGTTGTAGGAATGAGCCGCGTAGAATCTCTATGGAAAGTGGGGGGTTTATTGGATAATTGCATTTCACCGATATTGGCGATATGGTAACCTGGGTGGGAACAAATAGCCGCTAATAATCCATCATGTAAATATAACAAGATGGCGTTTATGACGTTGATAACCCCCAGACACCAGACAAGTCGAAGAGAAAAACTATAACTGCAAGTATTTAACGAAAAATACTTGCAAATTAACTGTAGGTGGAACTAGGCTTGATTTCCAAGAATTTTCGCGCCGATTTCCAAATTCCAGCAGTTTTGAAAATGGAACCAATTTGGTGGTATCTGTATTGAAAAAACTCTCAAAATTCAAAACTTCAAAATAATCGAACCAAAACAGAATTGTGCGCTCAACGTTCCAGTTCCACAATTGATAAGTTAAACACATTTACATGCTCTTTTTATCGTATGAGGGGAAATAGCCGAACGGCTTGCTCGGCTACAATGCTACATAGTAAAGATTCTAGCTCGGCTAGAAACCATCAGATAGTGAAATAGGATGAATACTCACGTGTTTCTCGCCTTTCTCAAAGCACAGCGTTAGAGGTACAGCTTGTCAACGAAATAGGTACTTACAAAAAGATCGAAGTAGTCAAACTTCGGAGGGGCACCAGCTCAGTTCAAGCCCGAGAGGGTTTCACCACCTGGTAACCGGTAAGGGGTTCTAGTAGACTAGTAGCGAGCCAGGTGGGTTCCAGCAGAACACTCCCCTTTGGAAAGTTGCCATCGCACCTCGCAAGAGATCGTGATGGTCTGTGGATATTGCAAAAAAAACAAAAAACAAAACAAAAACTCACGCGTGTAGTGGGAGAGAGCCTCCATGTCGGACTGACTGGTTTCCTGGCAGCTAGCCAAGTATTCCAGAATGGGGGCAGGGATGGTAAGGTCAGTGTCAGTAGGGGCATCAGAGAGGGTGTAGCCTAGGAGCATCACCAGCCAGTGGATGTCCTCAAACAACTGCATATGGTGTGAATAATGTCAGCAAGGGATGAGGGGATTAGAGGATGGTGATAAGGAGGTTGGGCATGGGGATTAGGGGATGGCTTATTAGTAAAATCATACAATCTGGGACACTGACATTTTGGGGGTTTTGAAAAGGATGAACAATAAGATTTAGTCGATAAAGGTACTGAGAGTTCTCTGGAACTGGAGATTGCATGCGTAGGATCCTGAAATCTTCATGACATTGACCAATCAAGGTGCGAGTTCACGATCAACTCCCTCGCTGATAAGTCAATGTCGAGTAAAACTCACAGGATTACACTCCTCCTGAGCCTCTACTCTTGACTTGAGGTGCCGGGTGCGATCCAGCAGCAGCAGGTTGTAGTGCTTGAGGGTGGAGGCGATGTTTACCTAAACGAATAGGATTTTAAAAGCCAGTTGTAAACGCCAGTTTTATGCACTTCCAATTTTCATGAAACTTGATAATATCGTGCACGTTTATGACCTCAAGTAAATCGCCAAAAAGTTTATCAAAAGCTCATTTTATCCCAATTTTAGTTCAATTTTCGCAACTTCGTCCAACTAACCCGGGCTAAGCTGCCCACAATGTCCAGCTGATCCCGATACTTCACACGGTCATCTTCTTCAGTGTCCAGATCTATCTGGGAAAAGGGGAATGGTGGGGGAAAAGGGGAATGGTGGGAAAAGGGGAATGGCGTGGGAAAAGGGGAATGGTGTGGGAAAAGGAGAATGGTGGGGGGAAAGGGGAATGGTGGGGGAAAAGGGGAATGGTGTGGGAAAAGGGGAATGGTGGGGGAGGGGAATGGTGTGGGAAAAGGGGAATGGTGGGGGAAAGGGGAATAGTGGGGGAAAGGGGGATGGTGTGGGAAAAGGGGAATGGTGTGGGAAAAGGGGGATGGTGGGGGATAGGGGAATGGTGTGGGAAAAGGGGAATTGTGGGGAAAAGGGGAATGGTGGGGGGAAAAAGGAATGGTGGGAAAAGGGGATGGGAAAAGGGAATGATGGGGAAAAGGGGAATGATGGGAAAAGGGGAATGATGGGAAAAAGGGGAATGGTGGGGAAAAGGGAATGGTGGGAAAAGGGGAATGGTGTGGGGAAAGGGAATGGTGTGGGAAAAGGGAATGGTGGGGGAAAAGGGGAATGGTGGGGGAGGAAAATCATGTGGGGGGAAGGGACTCATGGGCCTGGGGGATGGGGAAGGGAAATGATGGGGAAAAGGGAATTCGAATGATGGGGGGAGGGGAATCGTGTGGGAAAGGGGAATCGTGTGTGAAGGGGAATAAATATCCATGGGGGATGGGGAATCATTAAGTGAGATTAGCATGAACTTACTGATTATAAATCTCAAAAAAATTGCTTTTATCGGTTCGGGAGGGTAAATATGAAACTTTGTATTAGTGTAAATCCTAATAATATATGAAATGAATTATTTTAAATGATACTAATCACCAGCATTTTAGTAAATCGGCAGAAACGTTGTGTGAAATGAATGATTTATCAACGTGAGGAGATGATATTATAGGGAAAATGGCGACTGGCTTGAAATCACTACATTAACGCGCAAAGTGGTTACTTGTTAGTTGACGTGTCAGTTCTCAATGTCAGTAGAATCATCCCTTATTCCCACGGGGGGAGCCAGATGACACTCACCTCCTCTAGGTCAGTAGAATCATCCCTTATTCCCACGGGGGGAGCCAGATGACACCTATCTCCTCTAGGTCAGTAGAATCATCCCTTATTCCCACGGGGGGAGCCAGATGGCACTCACCTCCTCTAGGTCAGTAGAATCATCCCGTATTCCCACGGGGGGAGCCAGATGACACTCACCTCCTCTAGGTCAGTAGAATCACCCCTTATTCCCACGGGGGGAGCCAGATGACACTCACCTCCTCTAGGTCAGTAGAATCATCCCGTATTCCCACGGGGGGAGCCAGATGACACTCACCTCCTCTAGGTCAGTAGAATCATCCCTTATTCCCACGGGGGGAGCCAGATGGCAGTTAAGGTAGCACTCCACGACTCTGAGCATGCAAGTGTCGAGGGGGGACCGGGGCAGGGTGTCCATCATCTGGTTCAGGGTCAGCCACACGTCCAGAATCACGTCCACAACATCCTCCGTGTTCTCCTGGAAATGAAATGGTGGTTGGAATGGCGCCATGATCATAGCACGCAAAGCGACAGCGACTTCGTGTGAAATAGTGGCTGCACTATGTTAAGATTCCTCTTATTCCCCGTACAGGCATGAAAGATTTAGGACTTAGGAAGGTTAGGACTTATTAACGTGAAGAAAAGTATTTGTATTTCACTGGGTTAGGGGAGGGAAGTCGATGAATAGTAAGTCATACAGAAAGGGAGGGTACTTATGAATTTGCCGGAATCACGAGACAGGACTATTACCTGAGAAAGGAGCTAAGATCACTACCAGATCAATGAAATAAAAAGCAAGGTTCTCCTCAGTATCCCTGGAAGAGTTAAGGAAGACTTTCAGAGACAGCTCCGTGAGAGCAGCAAGGAATTCCTTGAAGAGTGACACGTGGATGTTCTTGAGGTCCTGACACGTGTTGGCCCACAGGAGTTGGCGGACTGCCAGAGCCAGGCCGTGATCTTCCTCACTCCCTGGCAACTCACAAGCCCTGAAAAGGATGGGGATGTCAAGACTTCCTCAAAAAAGCCCTGATAAGTATGAATCAAGACTTCAACGTTTAATTGGTACGGGGAAGTCATCATCAGAAGCTTTCGAAAATCATGTGATTATCATCGTCAGCCTGAAAAGCTGATGTGGAGATGAGGTGGGCCGCGGGGCTGTCAAATAATTCCGCTAGTGATCAACCTATAAAGTTCTCAAGTTTTAGCAAGGCTATTTGTAGAAATGGAATGGGATGGAAGTTTCTGGCAAGATGGAGAAGGAGACGTGGATCTGAAAATAAATTTGTGATAATGATGTGTGGATCGGAATAATAACCGATTGGAATAATAATTCCCGAGACAATTCTTCCCTAAGAGATCATGATAATGCACTCAAAACAGCAAATACGCTTTTCTTCGATTTTCTTGATTTCCCATGAGGATATGAGGAAGTTTTGGCGAAAATCATGGGTGTCTAGTCTTCATATTCCAGGAGAATTTAAAGGACTGGACAGCTTAACAGCATAACAATTGTGTTTTATGAGAAAATTCATAATATGCGTCGCCTAATAATAGAACCAGTATTCTGCTTACTAATTAAGGTACATTACTTATGGTTTTATGAGGATATTCCCAGAGTTTTAATGTTAAGCTGCGTCTCAGGATTTCCCCCAAAAACTTCAATTTCCTGCAACTGCAGTCTCAATCAACAACCAATCGCTATCGATGATTATTAATTAACCAGACACAGTCTTGGGATCATTTGACTAGATAATGGAACACAAAAAGATAAATCATTACATCATTACGAATTTCCTATAAGTTTAAGATTTATTCTGGTCTTGAGCATCCAGCAGAGTCATAGTTTCTCGATCTGCGGGGTACGCAAAATGGCAAGATATTGTATTTGCTCATGCTGGTGATAAAGAAATTATTTTCTATTTGATCATCAGTTTATCATAACATGATCAAAATTTTATTTTTTAAAAACTGACTTTTTATTGTTCAGGAGCAGTTGACTTACCCACAATTTTCATGAGCAGAGCCATTAATCATTGAATCGGTAAAGTTAACTCAAGTCACCATACATTAATTATCATAAACCATGTGCACGCGTTTATTAACGTTCAGATCATAGTTCTATATTTCCTTAAACGACTGAGAGACTTTTAGCATAAATTAACCACTTTACTCGGCTATAATTCCTTTTAAAATCCTGAATACATAAAATATTTTAACGTACGGTAGCGTACGATAGAATATTTAAACTTTTAAATATATTAGAATTTAAAACCACTCAGCAATGGAACCAGACAACCATTTTAACCAATTATCCTTCATCTTGATGTGGTGGAATGGTTTAGAAAATGGAACGCTCTGTTTTCAAAGCAAAGTGTGCATTGTGTAGCAAAGAAAGCGAGTATATTCCGAATTGAAATGGAGCTGCAAGTACGGGAGCCCCAAAACGCCAGTTTGAGACCTCACATATTGAGGATCCCTCAAATATTTAGTTATCCCAAGGTGTGGGCTCCATCATTCTGCACTAGAGCCATGAGTGGAGGACAACCCATGTCTAGGATCAGGAGGTTACTGGCTCTCTTGATATTACTAGGCATACTAGCTCCGCAGAATTGAGTTTTTAGCTCGTGCACCAAAACATGGGCTCGATTGACTTGCCAGCCCCATTGAACGAGGCATTGACCAGTCAGAACTCGAGCTATCTGAGATCGCGTGCTCTGATTGGTAGATGCCCGCAAGCAATATTATAACCTGACAACAGCAGCTGAAATTCACTGGGATACATTGTCCAATCAGAGCGCCCGCTGATTTAAATTTCACAATCTGATTGGTTACTGACCTGACAACGAGTCTGACAACTGCTGCAATGTACTGGGATAGGAAGGTTACCCGTTCGTCCTGGTTATCAAACACAGATCCCTGAAGTGTGCCCAGCTGCACGATACACAGCCTGGTCACGTGCTGAATCTCCCGGTCACTCGAGAACAGGCGGTACAGCTGAGGGGAGGGGAGGTGAGAACAGGCGGTACAGCTGAGGGGAAGGGGAGGTGAGAACAGGCGGTACAGCTGAGGGGAAGGTGAGGTGAGAACAGGCGATAAAGCTGAGGGGGAGGGAGGTGAGAACAGGCGGTACAAGTGAGGAGAGGGGAGGTGAGAACAGGCGGTACAGCTGAGGGGAGGGGGGTGAGAACAGGCGGTACAGCTGAAAGGTGAGAACAGGGCGGAGGGGAGGGGGGTGAGAACAGGCGGTACAGCTGAGGGGAAGGGAGGTGAGAACAGGCGGTACAAGTGAGGGAAGGGGAGGTGAGAACAGGCAAACAGGGGGGGGGTGAAGGGAAAAGGGAAGAAGAAACAGGCGGAGCTAGGGAAGGGAGGTACAGGAGTTGAGAACAGGCGGTACAGCAGATATTTACAGGAATATTCGGGGAAATGGTGAGAACAGGCGAACAGCTAAAGGGGGAGGTCCAGGCGGTACAGCTGATCACCTCGAGGGAGAGAGATAGAACACGTGCTGAGGGAAGGGGGAGGTGAGAACCGGTACAGCTGAGGGACCGCCGGGTACAGCTGAGGGGAGGGGAGGTGAGAACAGGCGGTACAGCTGAGGGGAGGGGAGAAAATGGTGAAATGAGAGGGGGTGAGCAATACATAGATGTCACAGTGGACATCTGAGGGAAAGAAGAAGAGGGAGCTGCAGTTAGCATAGAGCTTTTACAGGAATATTCGGGAAATGAAATAAAAAGTTTTATCATTCGTAGCCACGTACCGACCACTCCCAGGCATTTCACTGTTGGGTTGTCTGAGAGTCTTTATTTCATTCATAGCTGTTGGGTTGTTGAGACTTATAGTTATCACGCGGTTGGGTGCTTGCAAAAAGCACGTGCTAATCTTCGTCATGAAACATAATGATATTCTAATATTATTTGTAACCATGTACGACTATTCCCTACATTGTACGACTATTCCCTTCATCGTAAGACATTAAATTTATCGTACGTACGATGCTGAATATGAATGGGTGCTGACTGCACCTGGTGTGGAACACGACCAAATTTAGCCATTTCTGTCAGTCGTAGTTTGGCAACCTGCTCTCCAACTTCAAGTTCAACCACTCAGACTTATTAAATTAATTCTTGTCATTTATTTAAAAGGTTTTCGACCCAGTAAGCCAATGGCATGAGATATGAAATTTGAATTTTTGATGATTGATTCAAAGATTCAAAGATCATAATTATCACTGTGTAATAGCAACTTTTAATCGAGATCTTTTAAACAGATTGAGCAGCGATATGCTTTAATTCATGAGTGATTTCTAAGCAGCTTAACTTTGATAGGATGACAGACACCCCGGCAAAGGATCTCCCACAACAGGTGATCCCAGCCACCCCTGGTGGCTGGGATCACCTGTTATGGGAGACTGTGACTGTGGATGGGGAAGGCCGACATACAACCTCAGACATTTTACCTCAATGCACTTTATCCCCCTCCCCTGAACCTAACCATAACCTAAACCCAGTAACCCAGGCCCATAGTTGAAATATCATGACATCATGTGTTAAAGTCTTTTGAGGTAAAAACTTTACAAAACTACTTTATACAATCAAATTTGAGACCTGAAGATGTCGTAGAACGACGAAATTGATTGTCATTAAAGAACCACATCGTTTAGATTTGTACCTGTACCAATTGAGTCAAAAGAGAATAAATCATTACTCATCAATTGGAGGCAAAATGTGAGGTGAAAATGTCCACACTAACTCAAGCAACCTCCCTGATATATTCTGACCTTCAAGGACTTTCTGTAAATTCTTCAGGCATAGGCATCTCAGAAACGACAAAACACCTCTCCGAAAGCTGCAAGAATTGATATGATGGAAGCCTAGGCAGTCACTTAAAAGAGAAAGGACTAATGTGACAAGAACTCAATTGTCTTATTGAACATAAAAACCCCGGGCATGGGCGTAACGAAATAGGTCTGATTAGCAGACCAATTTCTTAATTTGCATGGACATGTCGTATAGTCCCTATTTTAGTCCTATACTGTTGTGATGTGAAGCACATTTTATTCCTATAGTTTTACTCCTTCGATTCCAGTTCATTCATAAAAACTGGGGGAGTAGATAGAAGCTGATTTATAACTTTAAACTACTAGATCGCACGAGAACGGCCACTCGTGTATGGAAAGCCATGGAAACGTACACTTTGAAGTTAATGTTTTGCTTGGAATTATGAAACTTAAAGTATAGTAACAGATTAATTCGGTGAAATGGTAACGAGTTTTGAAAGCACATAGATAGTCACCCGGCCAGCGTCCAACAGCTTTAAACTCATCACGGAATCGTACGCGGAGGAGTTGGTTCGACCAACAGCGACGCTAGTCGGATGAAAATCTGGGTTTTAACACCGTTTAACGTAAGAAACAGCTTGGTAGCCAAGGAGAAAACAGAAAGCCGCGAAGCAAATTAACCAAAAGTTTTAGAAGTTGAATAGAAACGATTGAAGCTATTCTCGAATACTGATTTTCTTTTAAACACCGCTCGAGGGAGAAAACGGCCAGGTAGCTAGGGAGATCGAAACACACTCCTCAAGCACGTGATTTCACACGTGACCTAGCCGATAGAATATAGGCCAGTGCTAAACAGCAAAAATCAGAGACATCCCCCGCGTCCTGAGAGGGAGTCACTTCTGCCGTTGATAGCTATGACTGATTAGGTTTGAATGACTTTCTCGGTGATTAGCCCCCTTGCTTTAAATTCGAGGTTTTCCAAACTAGGTTAGTGGCTAAGGTATTTCATGACTCCCTCTCTATGTCTCTCATTTTTATAACGGCCTTCGTGTAGCTATAGTTAAAGGATGACTAATAGTATGAGACATTATATATGATTTGATATTATTCGTCTATAGAGATCTATTGCTAAAGTTCAGTATTGCTAGTTATTGAATTGATTATTATATGATTGATTTTATTGCTCATAGATTATATTTGATATCAGTATGGTTAGAGACTTGAACTATTGTTGCCCGTGCCTAAACTTGTGTTTCATTGTTTCCCTCCATTCATGAGATTTTAGTCGACGTTAAATTCACTATTCCCACTTCTGATGCCTAGGCCCTATTTTCTACTACCGACTCTAACCAGGAAAGATGGGTGGCGTTACTCTGCCATAGGGCCTATATTCCCAGCTCGTGGGAGCTGGTGCCTCTTGTCTTAGCTATTACCAGCTCAAGGGAGCTGGCGTCTTTGAGCTAAGCTATATTTCCAGCTCAAGGGAGCTGGCCACACTTATATGAACCCTCTTCTTAGCTCGTGGGAGCTAGCATTAAGCTCAGACTCAAATATATACACCACAGAATCCTCTTATTTTTCTTTACCTAAAATCGCCCCCATCACAGATCGCCCACAACAGGTGATCCTAACCGCCAGGGTGACTGTGGATGGGGAAGGCCGACATACAACCTCAGACATTTTACCTCAATGCACTTTATCCCCCTCCCCTGAACCTAACCATAACCTAAACCCAGTAACCCAGGCCCATAGTTGAAATATCATGACATCATGTGTTTTAAAGTCTTGTGAGGTAAAAAATTGTGAGGTAAAAATGTCCGTTCCCCGTGAATGAGAACGACCCCCCCCCTCAAGAAGCCATGTTACTCACATAGTATGACCCCGAAGTCCCAACTGAGCACGGAGTAGAGGATGTTCATGACCTGGATCCACTCCTTCCGGTGCTGTTCCACCGGGGTGGCGCCCCGCAGCTGGTTTATCACTTCCACCGTGCACACGAAGATCTGATACAAACCGTCACCCTGAAGGGAAGGAATTAGGGGAGCCCTCTGGAATAAGGTTAAAACTTTGGACTTGAAATACAAACCGTCGCCCTGAAGGGGAAGAATTGTTTGTTAAGACTTAGGTTCTCAGGACCCTCAGGTAGCGGCAAAGCACTCGAATCCGTCACCCTAAGGAAATAAGTAGAAAAAAGTGGGGCCCTCCATCCTCGGGGAAGGGGGGGAATAGCACCTGAATTGTGAAAAAATGAATCTCTCGATATAGATTGCGGCGAAAGCTTTAACCATATTATACGTGAATTTTGTGTCTTGCAGTCATCTAACAGCCCCATACATTTCCACATACCTCTATCGCTTTCTTGCAGTCCAAGTTGTGCTGGTAACTCATGTAACTAGACAGGGTCTTATCTGCCACAGTAAACTCCGCCAGGAGTGCCCCCGCAATCTCCAGACCAAGATTTAGGGTGGTGGGAGACTTGAAGAGAGAGCACACGTTGCTCACAAATCCCTGGAGGTACGCTGGCTCCCGGGTTAGGAGGGACCGCTTGACTATGAGGGCTACAACGTGCAGCATCTGACGCAGCACGTAGGTGTGTGAGCTGGGAGGGGAAAGGAGGGGGTTACTTTGTGGTGATTCGGGAGAGGATGGGGTCACTTTGTGGTGATTTGTAAGAGGGGGGTTACTTTGTGGTGATTTGTAAGAGGAGGGGTCACTTTGTATTAATTTGGGAGAGGTGGTCACTTTTTGGTGATTTGGGAGAGGAGGTGGTCACTGTGGTAATTTGGGAGAGAGGGGGTAACTTTGTGGTGATTTGGAATTTGGATTGTATACTGGAGGATTCCTCTATTTACTTCAAAATTATCAGAGAAACTACAGCTGTTGAATTTCATTTCAAACCAAGTAGAAGTACTCGATTGAAGGAAGCTGATCAGTGCCTTACTTGAGATGATGGTGAGTGTAGTTTAACAGGTAGTCTCTCAACTGGTCTATCTCCTCGTTTCCCAACATAGCCCACTCCCGCATGATACCTTCTTTCAGGGTCGACGAAGCAAGGAAATGGAGGTAAGGGTCTTCAGAACTTTCTGAAATGATTGTCAGTTCCTTAGTTATCGTACAAGGAAAAGTCGCAAAGTCTTGCCTTTTGTACGAAGAGATAACTACTTCGCCTGAAAAATAATTAAATTTATTCCTATTATTCGCCTTGGATGGGGGATGTCTAAGATAAGGCTTCTTGGGGGAAGGAACAGGTTCTCTGAAAGGGTTAAACGGATGGTGTACGATGAATTCTGCCTGGTCCGATGTTTGATCATGTTGATGATGCTGGGCACAGAGCACATTGCAGTGCACTTCCTACGTTACCTGAGCGAACTTCGAACTTGTCATCTATGGCGAGTAGAAACCTACCACTCATACTAGCAGTCCACCGACCAGTACTCCTGCCCGATTCAGGACTGCAAAATCCGTAGCCCGTCCGGCCAAATGCGCGCAGGCCGCCCCGATCGATTTGGAGCGTACGTGGCGCGCGCGCGCCACTGCGCGCGCGCGCGATGAAAATAGATTTGCGCATAAAAATAGTGTGCTACTAGGACAAAACGTTACCGCGCCGTACGTCAAAATTTGCGCGCGAAATCGTTTACATACATTCTACACTCATTGCTGGTCCTTAATTAGAGATACTGGAATCTTAGTATTGCCCTAATCTCTTAATTGTATTCCTTAATCCGGAAGGAAGTGCTCACCTAAGATCCTCTTGCAGATAGCGTAAGGTTTGTCTGATTTCTTGAATTTCAGCAGGAAATTCTCTGCCTGTTTCCTCTGATCAACTCCAACAGCCGACGGTGGCGCCTGGAAATATTCACAAGTTCAGTTAGGGTGAGATGATTCTTTGAGAGCTATTCAAACTTGAGTTTAATTGGCACGGCCTGATTTTGGAAGGAGCGATTTTATGCGTACTGATTCACATTTACCAGTGTGTTGAAATTCAATTTCACAAAGTGCTCTAGCATAAGCGAGCGAGTTACAACAAATTAAAACACAAGGTTAATCGTCTTTACTTTGAGTTTCATGGGTGAATTCATGCCCAATCGTCAGAAGACAAGTAACATGAAAATAATGGCAAAATGATTTGTTCAGACTGATATGGTTGTTGCTAACTTCTTGGACATCACACTCAACCTGATGGATGGGACGTACAAACCATACAGAAAGCCAAACGACACACCCCTTTACATCCACAAAGAATCGAACCACCCGCCTTCAATCAAAAAGAACTTGGTCCCTATGATTAACAATCGATTAAACTCAATCTCTAGCAATGAGACGGTGTTTAATGATAGTAAAATCATATACCAAGAAGCACTTCAGAAAAGCGGCTACAGCGAGCATCTTCAATGGACCGAAAGCACCCCTTCCCCTCAGAACACACGCACTAAACGTCGTCGAGCTATCATTTGGTTTAACCCCCCATTCAGCGAGAATGTTACGACAAAGATTGGGAAAGAATTTTTCAAGATCTTGGAAAAACACTTCCCGAAGCGACACAAGTTCCATAAAATCTTGAACAGGAACAACGTTAAACTATCATACTCTTGTACCCCAAACATAGGAAGTATGATAAAATCCCATAATAGAAAGGCCCTAGACAGAACTGAAGAGACCCAAACACTGCCCTGTAACTGCAGGAACAAAGAGCAGTGCCCCCTGGACGGCCAATGTCGGGCCAAAGCAGTTGTGTACCAAGCTACCATATCGGACACCACGGATTCCTTCTCCTACATTGGTATATCAGAGCCAGAAGTGAAGAAAAGAGTCTCCAAACACAAGAACTCAATGAAGTACAGGGAGCACGAACAGGACACTGAACTCTCCAAGAAGTTCTGGGAGATGAAGGACCAAGGCCGTATCCCTGTGCTGAATTGGAAGATTTTGCAGTTTGCCAGGCCCTATCAGAACGGACGGCTCAACCAGACCTCTGCCTGAGCGAAAAGCTCCAAATCATAAAATTTAAGGACAATCAAAAACTTTTAAATAAAAAGACTGAATTTATTTCTAAGTGCCGACATAAACGCAAATTTTTATTAGAGAGAGCATTATAATTTTACATTTTTACACTTTATGGTTTTTAAGTTTTAGTGAAGTACACTCTCGGCTGCGGCTCGTAGTAGTAAGGGGGGGAGGTAAGGCAAACTTTGGCAAACTATGGCAAACTTTGGCAAACACTTTATTTGGCAAACTCCAAAAAAAGTGGAAGCATTTGCCAAAGTTTGCCAAAGTTTGCCAAAAATAAAACACCTTTTTGAGCACTTTGGCAACACTTTAAGTACCCATAATATACTTTTCAAGGATGCTGAATCGATTCCCAAGGTCTGTTTCACATTTTGACGTTACCCAGAAGCTGTAGCAGAGAGCACATCCACATTGAATAAAGTAGTAGGCTACAGTAAAAAATACGATATTTCACTATGTCTTACTTTAAGTTTTATGCATTTAAGTACTAAGTAATCCTATCAACGGATCAAACAGTTGTATGAAGCCCTAAAACCGAAGCATCTACGCTACATACGCAGCCTAAAGTCAATGGTAAGGCCCCACCGTAACCACTGGTCACCAGTTTCCATGGATTCCTGCAGCATAACCCAACACAACGGTGTTGAGAATGCTTATTGCCTAGTGAAGGCTCAGTGGCGCCTAGGAGGCTGGTGAGCCTAGTGGAGGCTGCGTGAGCCTCTCAGCCTAGTGGAGGCTGCATGAAGGCTAGTGGAGGCTGTGACGCCTAATGGAGGCTGTGGACGCCTAGTGGAGGCTGTGCGGTGTCTAGCGGAGGCTGAATGGTGCCAAGTGGAGGTTGGTTGGAGCCAAGTGGAGGCTGAGTGGATACTGGATACTGAGTGGAGCCTTATGGAGGCTTTGTGGAGCCTTATGGAGGCTGATTGGAGCCTAGTGGTCAGTGGAGACTGAGTAGAGTCTAATGAACGATGTGTGGAGCCTAGTGGAGAATAAGTGGAGCCTAGTAGAGGCTGGGTGGAGCTCAGTGGAGGCTGAGTGGAGCCTAGTGGAGGCTGAGTGGAGCCTAGTGGTCAGCGGAGGCTGTGGAGCCTAGTAGAGGCTGGGTGGAACCTAGTGGAAACTGAATGAAGCCTAGTGGAGGCTGAATGGAGCCTAGTGGCTGAGTGGAACCTAGTGGCGGCTGTGTGGGGCCTAGTGGTTCAGTGGAGGCTGAGTGGAGCCTAGTTGGAGGCTGGTTGAGTCCAGTGGAGGCTGTGGGGCCTAGTGGAGGCTGAGTGGAGCCTAATGGAATCTGAAGGAGCCTAATGGAGGCTGTGGGGCCTAGTGGAGGCTGAGTGAGCCAAGTGGAGGCTGGTTAGAGCCAAGTGGGAGGCTGAGGGATACTATGGAGCCTTATGGGGCTAGAGCCTAGTGGAGGCTGATTGGAGCCCAGTGGTCAGTGGAGACTGAGTAGGAGTCTAATGAATTTTAAGTACAGTCAACAGCCCCCAAAATAACGTTCAAGATTTTTGATTGCAAGGAATTGACAAATTCAAACCCTTCCAACGGGCTATCAATTGACTACAGTGAAATGAATGCTCACTTACGCAAAGTGGTCGCGGTGGTAGAAGCCGTTGTTATCGTAGTCTGGAGGCGTTACCCGCTCTCCGCTGTCCAGGGAGAGTTGGTCCAGATACTCGTCAATGTGGGGGGTGCCGGATAGGCCAACTCCTCCACCTCCTCCACCAGCGTCCTCTCGTACCTGGGTAGGGAGGGTTGAGAAAGGGGTGCCGGATAGCCCAACTCCTCCCCCACCGTCTTCTCGAACCTGGGTAGGGAGGGTTGAGAAAGGGGTACCGGATAGGCCAACTCCTCCACCCCCACCGTCCTCTCGAACCTGGGTAGGGAGGGTTGAGAAAGGGGTACCAGATAGCCCCACACCTCCACCACCCCCACCGTCCTCTCGTACCTGGGTAGGGAGGGTTGAGAAAGGTGCGGATGAACCACACCTCCACCCCCACCGTCCTCTCAGAACCTGGGAAGGGAGGGTTGAAAGGGTGCCGGATGAACCACACCTCCTCCCCCACCGTCTTCTCGAACCTGGGTAGGGAGGGTTGAGAAAGGGGTGCCGGATAGCCCCACTCCTCCACCCCCACCGTCTTCTCGTACCTGGTTAAAGAGGGTTGAGAAAGGGGTGCCGGATAGCCCAACTCCTCCACCACCCCCACCGTCCTCTCGAACCTGGGTAGGGAGGGTTGAGAAAGGGGTGCCGGATAGCCCAACTCCTCCACCTCCCCCACCGTCCTCTCGAACCTGGGTAGGGAGGGTTGAGAAAGGGTACCGGATAGCCCAACTCCTCCACCTCCCCCACCGTCCTCTCGAACCTTGGTAGGGAGGGTTGAGAAAGGGGTGCCGGATAGACCCACACATCCACCCCCACCGTCCTCTCGAACCTGGGAAGGGAGGGTTGAGAAAGGGGTGCCGGATAGACCCACACCTCCACCCCCCACCGTCTTCTCGAACCTGGGTAGGGAGGGTTGAGAAAGGGGTGCCGGATAGCCCCACTCCTCCACCTCCACCGTCTTCTCGTACCTGGTTAAAGAGGGTTGAGAAAGGGGTGCCGGATAGCCCAACTCCTCCACCTCCTCCACCGTCTTCTCGAACCTGGGTAGAGAGGGTTGAGAAAGGGGTACCGGATACCCCAACTCCTCCACCTCCCCCACCGTCCTCTCGTACCTGGGTAGGGAGGGTTGAGAAAGGGGTACCAGATAGCCCCACACCTCCACCAACCCCACCGTCCTCTCGTACCTGGGTAGGGAGGGTTGAGAAAGGGGTGCCGGATAGACCCACACCTCCACCCCCACCGTCCTCTCGAACCTGGGAAGGGAGGGTTGAGAAAGGGGTGCCGGATAGACCCACACCTCCACCCCCCACCGTCTTCTCGAACCTGGGTAGGGAGGGTTGAGAAAGGGGTGAACCCTCCACCTCCCCACCGTCCTCTCAAACCTGGGTAGGGAGGGTTGAGAAAGGGGTGCCGGATAGCCCAACTCCTCCACCTCCCCACCGTCCTCTCGAACCTGGGTAGGAGGGTTGAGAAAGGGTGCCGGATAACCCCACCTCCTCAACCTGGGTAGGAGGGTTGAAAAGGGTGCCGGATAACCCAACTCCTCCACCTCCCCACCGTCCTCTCGAACCTGGGTAGGGAGGGTTGAGAAAGGGGTGCCGGATAGCCCAACTCCTCCACCTCCCCCACCGTCCTCTCGAACCTGGGTAGGGAGGGTTGAGAAAAGGGTGCCGGATAGCCCAACTCCTCCACCACCCCCACCGTCCTCTCGAACCTGGGTAGGGAGGGTTGAGAAAGGGGTGCCGGATAGCCCAACTCCTCCACCTCCACCACCGTCCTCTCGAACCTGGGTAGGGAGGGTTGAGAAAGGGGTGCCGGATAACCCCACACCTCAACCGTACTCTCGAATCTGGGTAGGGAGGGTTGAGAAAGGGGGCCGGATAGCCCAACTCCTCCACCCCCACCATCCTCTCGAACCTGGGTAGGGAGGGTTGAGAAGGGGGTGCCGGATAGCCCAACTCCTCCACCTCCTCCACCGTCTTCTCGAACCTGGGTAGGGAGGGTTGAGAAAGGGGTACCGGATAGCCCAACTCCTCCACCTCCCCCACCGTCCTCTCGAACCTGGGTAGGGAGGGTTGAGAAAGGGGTACCGGATAGCCCAACTCCTCCACCTCCCCCACCGTCCTCTCGAACCTTGGTAGACGAGGTTTAAAAAAGGGGTACACAGATGCGTGTTCAAATGCGCTGAGCCATAGAAAAAAAGACCCCTCACAGCCATTAGGAGTTAGTCTAAAAGAGTGCTGTAAAATATAAACCTTTGATTTCTTGGATTTGAAGATGCTCTTGTAGAAGGGTTTCTTCTTGCTGTCCGTCTCCGATTGCTGGGACTTGAGGGCCAGGTGAATGGCAAGTTTCTGGTTATCCTGCTTCATGTACATGATCTGATCCTGGAATACCCTCGCTTCTTCCCTGTTCTTTTCCTGGTCCTCCATCGTCTTTATCAGCAGTTCCTGGTTCTAAAACAAGTACAGGGTTTAGTATTTATCAGCAGTTCCTGGTTCTAAAGCAAGTATCAATTAGGAGTACGAAGATAATCACATGGTTTTCGAAATCTCCATATTTTAAAGTTGATCGTTCATTTAACGTTTTAAACTCGCTCTCTTAGGAGTTAGGAGTACCTGATTTTAGAACAGGTTCGAGAAACGGAATAAAGTTTAATTCTTGAATAAATATTGCCACTGCAACAGAAAGACGCAATATTACAAGGGCGGAGTTTGAGGCGTAAAACAAGACAAATCATAAAGTTAGACTGATTAGTCGAAACTCTGCCAATCAATGCACTACACTCGCGTAAGAGAAGCAAAGGTCGTTTGTTTCCGAACAACATTAAGAATTTGAATACTCTAATTGCACTTATTTTGAGGGATTCAAACAATGCAGAATAATCTGTATGCAAGGACCTTGATTTAAAGTTATGAAAGTTATACAGCAGTGTAAGTCCTATTCTCAGTAAATAATGAATATGCATCCTGAAATGTCAAAGTGGAAGTATAAGTGATATCTTTCAGGCAAGAATATCCCAGAGAGAAACGCTGGAAAAAGTTCAGGAATACTGCAATCAGTCGAAAAATATAAGAAAGATGTAGCAAAGCAACGCTTCAGCCCTATAGATGGCACAACGAAACAATGCGGTCTGTTCTGTGCAGATAACAACCTAACCGAGCGATGGAACCGTTTGTAGAGCTCTCCAAAGTGAGAAGGAATTGTCGTAACACACTGCACTGTTTTTACCTGAATGAGGACCTTTTGGCACTGATCATTGGCGTAGTTCTTGTCCTCCACCAACTCGTCACATGCCTGTTTCAACTTCTCGTTCATCTCCTCTAAAGCCTGGCGCTCGATCTCCAGACCCTCTAACTTGTTCAGCTGTTTCTTGTACTCACGAGATATTCATCTCTGGCCAAAGAAATGTGAGGAATTCTGATCTACTCGTTACACTAGACCTCCCCCTTGTCCCCTCCCCCTTTTTGTTCATATGGAAAAACTTGATTTCTAGAGGATACTTGAGAAGGCTGAAATGTCTATTCTTGTGGAGAATATTGAAGGGTGGATCATATGGAGAGAAAATAGAAATACAGCATGTTGTTTTGAATAGAAAGTTTGTGTACCTTACTCTTGAGGTTCATGGCGTGTTCTCTGAGGTTCTGTATCTCCACAAGGTACCTTGGAAACAGTCAACTGCAGCTCCTGAATTATTTTGAGAGAAAATAGAACTACAGCAGGTAGAAATTTGCAACCAGAACACAAAGAGTATCTGTACCAACTGAATAACGCGTGTTTTTTAAATGAAACTATATTAATCTTGGCTGTTCCAACTGCAGTCTGAATTTTTATCTCCAAAAAAGGAATTTTATCAATTTATAAATGCGTGTCTTACAGATCTCAGTACAACTAAATAACGAGGCACCGTTTAAAAGACCTTTACAATCTTTGGCTATTACCTCAGTATTTTATAGTCCAAAAGACAGTGTATTTATATTAAAAATTTCCTTACGCTCAGGTCCGTGTCTCCTTGGTGAATGCCTTATCATTGCAATTTAGTTTTACTTGATACCTCAGTTCAGAAAACTGAAAGGGCACCGTATATGGCAAACGAGTGAGTGATGTCATCAAGTTGGGGAGGGCACCATCAGTGCAGATTTATCCGGGGTTTTTCGGAGTTACCATAAATGGAAGTTACCATAAATGTAATTTTGGGATATTTAGAGTGGTTCTGTTTACTGTCTATTTTGTCCTCTTGAATTTCCTCAATATTGAAGCACATCCCTAGATACTAACTAACAGACTTACGATTCGAAGCTGAGAATATTGCTATTCATGGACGCATTAGCTGCTTGACCCTCCTTGATCGAGCTGATGTTTATCTTTGGCGATGTCATGGCGACTAGAGAAGGTCTCTGTTTGATGGGAGTAGAGGACATTGACACATGGTGCTCATACTGTACTCCCTTACTGATGCGACGAGTGGGCGGCGTGGCACTTTGGTTACTGGGGGAGTGACGGAGTTATTAGAGGGAGCGATGGGTTATTAGAGGGGATGAGGCGTTATAAGCGGGGGATTAGGGGTTATTATTTTTGTCCTATGATTTTTTGTCCAACTCCAGGAAACAGGAAATACAACAAAATCATGATCACTCTAACCATCGCCCTACCTACAACGAGGTTAAAAACACTAACCTCGTAATGCTGGCATCCAGACTCTCCTGCAGACTCCTATTGTGCTTCTTCACATCCTTATTCTGTCCCTTGATGATGGAGAGTTCCTGTCGCAGGATATCGTTCTGGCAAGTGTTCTCCTTGACTCTGTCCTCCAGGACAGCTATCCGTTCCTCCTTCATCTTTATCGAGTGGTTCATACTCTCCTTCAACCGCTCCTCGTATTTCAGGAACTTCCTGTGAAGTGGTGGATTAAAGCCCTTAGTGGTACCCCATCGCGGGTTTTTTTTCTCGGTATCTATATCGAAGAGTAAGCCAGAAAGACAGCAGAAGTTACAGGAAAATTTCTTCAAAAATCAAATACTAAGCCCCCTTAAGGTCTTCATGGCGGTCTAAAAACTGATAAAGAATTGCCAGGCATCATGTTAAATGGAAGGAAACTCCATCCACTTACTCTTTATCGCTGATAACGTTGACTTCACTAAGTTTCTCAGTATCGTATCCCATCTCCTTCAGGATTGAGTAGGCTTCCTCCATCTTCTGTTGTACGTTATCCACCTTGGTTTTCTGGGGGATTTCCATTGAGTTTCACCCATATATGTGTACACATGCAACAACAATGGACGAAGGGATTAATAACATAGACGCGCATTTTATATAATCAATCAGTGATACCAACCTCTAACAGAATTTCATCTTGAAGCTTGGCAATCTCTGCTTTGTTTGTGTCAATCACCAACTTGTCCTTCTCTGTACATTGTTCAAACCTTTGTAACTGGAAAACAAATCAGTGAGATCAAAGAAAGGAAAATATTCGCAGATGTTCTGCGCTGGGATTCATGTTGCAATTCATTCAAAGTGTTTTGAAACTTGGCAATTCGCCATTATGCAGGTCAACTTAACCGTGCGTTGGTGTTTTTAAGCGTTTCATTCTGTGTTCGAAGGTGCAGGTTGTCGACTTCAAGACGTTTTATCTTACTGTTCAGGACTTCCATATTAGGATCCTCGTTACTACCAGCTTTTATTGTACCTGCAGTGCGGTGCTTGAGATTAGAATATGTAATGCTTTCAAAATATCATGATATTCACTAAGATTACTGCCTAGATTTCTGGATTGAGTTCGTTACAAAATACAATCAACAAATACCACGCTAAATAAGCCATGTTGCTAATGCTAGGTTGATTCATGATTGTTGCTAATATAAATGCTAATCCATTGTTAAACTCACTCCGCCGCCGGTGTATCATGGGAGTTTGTCCCTGGTCGTCCTGCGACAGTTCGGTCTCTGCAGACACACAGAACGCCACCCCTCCCGTCTCTCCGTCCCGCTCCAGAAGAGCTAACCTAGAACGAAGAGTGCTTCAGATACATACACGATCAGGTATACATTAGTACATTATACACACAATATACACCATTAGATATAAACGATCCGATCAGATATACACGATACACAGATGATCGACTGAGAATATTGAGTAGAATATCGAGGCTTAATTCAATCCGAAAATAGAGGAAACTGTGTCTGAACGTCAATTTAAACAGTATAATTATGAACCATGAATGTCTCAAAAAGCAAAATATCGTTTCCAGCTTGGCTGATAATTATTATGATGAAACAGTGCCTATTCGGCTTATTTGTCTTGCGACTGTTCCTGACCAACACTGACCTCGTCTCATTGTTGGAGGCGGTCAATTCGTCAATCTCTTTCTGCATATGCCGCACCATGTTCGCACTGGGGAGTCCCAAGGGTAGGAATTCAGTTAAAATGCGCCAAATTCCGGAAAACATGCACGATAGTGTATTAAACATTCCAACAAAAAATAAGGCATGAAAAGATATCCTACTATCTTCGTTTATATTACCATAGCTGTTGCTATGGTCAATTTTGCCGTAATTTATTGGTATAACTTTATAAGTGATATTAGTTCAAACGAAGCCTTACAAGAACAAAAACGTACACTGCACCTTAATTCATAACGAAATCTTCAATAATTATAGAATAGACGTTATGCACATGAAAGAGAATCTCTATTAACCTGTGCCTCTATTAACCTGTGCCTCAGTTCAAGCTCTATCTGGTTCTTCTTGTTATTCAGATCATGGATAACTTTCTCACTGAACTCCTTCTGACTTCCAACTTCTTCCAACATTGTTCTCAGCTTTATGTTCTTCTCCTCTTCGGCTGAAAGTAAATAAAGCACTAACAACGAAGTTCTTAGCAACTCAAATATATAGGAAATTCTCCTTATTTACCTTGCTCGTGCCACTCTTCCTCTTACCAACCACCGGGACACCCCCTCACCAGTCACCACCTCCCCTCTCACTCCCTACCCCTCACCTATCATCGCCTTGCTGATCTGCTCCCCCCCCTCACTCCTCTCCCCACTCACCTATCATTGCCTTGCTGATCTGCTCGCTACTCCTCAGCTCTCCCTTCAGCAACTCGTTCATCTCCGCCAACTGATCGTTGTGGCTCTTCAGTTCCTTCACCCTGTTCTTCAGATACTCCATATCCTCGAGCTTATCCCGGTATTTAGCGATGTCTGCCTCGTACTTGTCAAGTTTCTCTGCTTTACTCCGTAGTGCGTCGATTTCATCTCGGTATATGCGGGCTGACTGTGCGTCGTCATACAGCGTGCGGCACTGCGATGAATTGATGTCAAGTGACGAGGAGATGCCAAGTGATGCCAGTAGACTAAGTGACGTCAAGTGAAAAAGTGGTGTCAAGTGTCAAAGTGATGTCAAGTGTCAAAGTGCTGTCAAGTGATGTCTAGCGACGAAAAGATGCCAAGTGTTGCCACTAGACTAAGTGATGTCAAGTGAAAAAGTGGTGCCAAGTGTCAAAGTGATGTCAAGTGTCAAAGTGATTTAAAGTGTCAAAGTGCTGTCAAGTGATGTCTAGCGACGAAAAGATGCCAAGTGTTGCCAGTAGACTAAGTGATGTCAAGTGTCAAGAAGATGTAAAAGTTATTGAAGTATTGACTATGCACTATTGACTGGTTTGGAAATACGCCACATCTGAAGATACACAGAGATGTACTCATAGAATGCGTATAAAGATTGTGATCATTGAGCAATCAAAGGGCCATGGAGTGTATTAAATACAGAATAATATAGCGATCAAATTTCAACTGAAAACACAAGTACTGCGTCATGATCTGTGCATGGATCTACCTGCATGGAAAACCAGCAAAGGCTTGTACGGCACCAGACACGAGGGTGACACTAAAACACTGAAATTCCTTAAATATTTTAAATTATCTCCATTTCAAGAATATTACCTCGTTTTTAAGACGCACAATCTGTTCTGCCGATGAGTAGTTTTCCTCTCTCAGTCGGTTTATCTGGACTGTCTTAGTTTCACTGAAATGTAATTCACACATTACTTCTAATTCAATTGTAAAACAATAACACATCAAACAATACAAAACACTATTGTATTATATGATCCAAGATTATAGCTATGGTTTCGAGTTACCGCGGGAAACTTTGAATTGATTATAGTTCCATTATGATTGTACAAAAACCAGAACTGCGCGTTTTTGGGCTCGTTTGCTTAACGCTGGAATTCATTGCATGTTGCACTCAAATTGGTTGGGATTCTCAAATTTAAATCGAAGCATAAAAAATAAAATATGCGAGTGCTCAGAATATGTTCAAAATAAATGAAAATTCAAATTTTGCGCATTAAGAAATCGCAGATGCCCGTAACTTTCGCATCGCGCGTTACGCGAAGTTCAAGAAAATGTAGTCTGCCACTAAGACCTAAATCAAAAGTGTACCAAGAATACTGCGGAAAACTCGGTGTATGATCTGTAACAAAATACGATTTTCGCAGTATTTTGGTACAACAATTATTCGAAAACTAGTCGTCACATTTTGATGAAACTTTCCAGTTATCTCAATCATGACCCAGAGAACATGAAAACGTCAAAAAATTAGGGGGTCTATATGCTAACTTACGAGCTATATTCAAACACAAGGAAATATAATTTTAGCGATTTTCACAGTATTTTGGTACAACGATTACTCGAAAACTAGTCGTCAAATTTTGATGAAACTTTCCAGTCAGGTCAAGCAGGGCCCAAAGAACATAAAAACGTCAAAAAATTAGGGGGCCTATATGCTAACTTACGAGCTATATTCAAACACAAAGAAATATAATTTTAGCGATTTTCACAGTATCTTGGTACAACGATTACTCGAAAACTAGTAGTCACATTTTGATGAAACTTTCCAGTTGTCTCAAGCATGACCCAAAGAACATAACAACTTCAAACAAGAATTGCGCCTGCCGGCACATTCCTTGTCCATTGTTCCCGTATGCAGGCGCTTAATTTCCCTCCCCCAGCTAGAGGTATATGATCACGATCGACGAAAATGCGTAACGCTAACGAGTGATTGTATCACTGAGAGCAGTGTGCCAGAGTGAGTGTTTGGCTCAGAGCTCAGTAGCTCATGGGAAAGCCGCTTAATTTTCTCGGAGCTACAAGCTGGAGTGCGCGGTGCAAACGCTGGGCCCTCTGCTGAAACAGAATGCTAAGAGGGAAACTATTTTTGTGGAAAACTTTTCAATATTTATCATGATCTTTGCTTCGATTCTCAATTAACATTTCTTGGACGCTCTACATAATTATTTCAACTGAAATCCGGAAATCGTTATTCGTGTGGCTTGTTAACATTTGCGCGCGCACAACGCGCGCGCAAACGCTTGCGCAGGTGTGAGATTGTTGGTGTAAGTTCGTGCGCGGCGCTGTTTAAGTCCAATTGGACTTAAACAGCGCCGCGCACGTTTAAGTCCAATTGGACTTAAACAGCGCCGCGCACGGCCACTCGTGCATTGTTCCTTTTCACAACCAATGCACCCTCGTACACAGGAACACTGTTCTCCTGTGTATGTTGTATACTGTGTAGCTGGGTTGCCATAGTCTGGTCACGGCATCCGTAAGACCCAGTGCCCCATACTGTTCTCGCACCCTTGAAGCTGCGGCTGCACCCTGGTCTCATCACCCAGTGAAGATGGTGAGTCCGAGACAGTATGGGTCCCTCCCGTGGTGAGTGGCGGTAACTGCCATTCATTTGTTGTCAAGGCAGGCTAATACACAGTGATTACCTGGCAGAGCACCCCAGGTAGACCCTCCTGATCAGGTTCTGAGCAGGGGGGTCAACTCGTTTCTTTCCTGGCTTTTTCATTTCACTCACTCATCTCACTTTAGGGCGCCAGCTTGACTGGCCAAAACGTTAGAATAAACGCCAACACACATCTCCCTCCACACCGAATACTAGACAGGGCAAATAACCATTGTAAAGTGAAACTTGATATTTATCTAACTAAGCTACACAATAATAAAACTAACAACAGAAATCTATGCATCCTTCTCAAAATAATTACTGGACACAATAACCTCAATAGTCACCTACACAGATTGAATATGGCACTTGATCCTCTTTGTGATTACTGTGACTTACAAAACTGTGGAATTGACCCCGTTTTCTGCCCGGATGAGACAGCAATGCACATTCTAGAAGAATGTCCAGCCTTCTCCCTACAGATAATTTACCACTTCCAAGACCATAATATTAAACTATAAGACGTAATTAACTCTAAGCAGCCACTATCATCAACCCTGCACAAAACAACAAAATTCTTCACAAAATCCGCCTGCTTCAATAAAATCCCACAATTTACAGAGCCCATATCTCCAAGAAAGCAAGAAGATGAAATCCTGATAAATAAAACCAAATACAACATCCCAAAATACACACTTCTACCTACTTCTTATTTGGTCTCCAAAGAGCCACTAACTCTTTGGGCTGGGTTTATGCCCTTTTGTACCTGGCTGAAGCTGCATCTTTGTGCAGTCAAAACAGAAGGGACTCTATGTTTTCAGACTACTGATGCAGACCATCTCGTGCATCATTAGTTGGAGGGAGGTGGTACATAGCCACCTTCAGCTGATAGCTGACCTAATCTGCAGGCACGCCCCTGACTTGCTTTGCAGTCTGTTTGAAGCCACGGGCGTTGGTAGAATTCCAGACCTGTGTGGTCCAGGACTGGGTTCTGCTCTCAGCTCAGGATATAACCCGGCAGTCGGGTGGCCTAAAACCACCTAGGAGTTCGCACCCTTGGCCTAGTGTATAGGGAAGTCTCTATGCTCTGCATGGCTGCCACCGGCCTGGTTGATTAAACCGACCTTGGCCATTTTACTAAGACTAAGAGCGCCGCGCACGAACTTACACCAACAATCTCACACCTGCGCAAGCGTTTGCGCGCGCGTTGTGCGCGCGCAAATGTAAGAGTTGCTAGGAGACTCGACTGCATGACGAATTTACACCACTTTTATGACGAATTTACGCCACTTTTATGACGAATTTACGCCACTTTTATGACGAATTTACGCCACTTTTATGACGAATTTACGCCACTTCCATTTTCCGGGCACTTTCCGGAAATTACAGTAGTTGTATTGCAAACCTGGACCTGATATACACATATCGTATTTCTCACCTTCCCAAACCACGATCTCTGCCAACCCTCTCATTTGCCTTTTGTATTCACAAAAGGTCAATGGGGAGGGAAAAATTAGGGGCTATGCTAACAGCTATATTCAAACACAAGGAAATATAATTTTAGCGATTTTCACGGTATTTGGTGCTATGATTACTCGAAAACTAGTCGTCACATTTTGATGAAACTTTATAATTTTGACCCGAAGAACATAAAACGTCAAAAAATTATGGGGTCTACGATTAACTTACGAGCTATATTCAAATACAAGGAATAAATTTTAGCTATTTCACAGTATGCTTTGGTACAACGATTAAAAACGAAAAGGTCGTCACATTTTGATGAAAGCGCCAGTTAGTCAAATACGAAGAGCATAAAAAGTCGAAAAATCTATATGCTAACTTACGAGATATATTCAAATTTTGGTAATTTTACAACGATTTTCACAGTATTTTTAGTGATTACCGAAAACTAGTCGTTTGATGAAACTTTCCAGTTATCTCAAGCATGACCAAGAGAACATGAAACGACAGGGGGTCTATTTGCTAACTTACGAGATATATTCAAACACAAGGAAATATAATTCTAGCGATTTCGCAGTATTTTTACAACTATTACTCGAAAACTAACTGCCTAGTCATCACAATTTGATGACTCTCCAGTTAGGTCAAGCATGACCCTAAGAACATGAAAACGTTTCATCAAAATGTGACGACTAGTTTTCGAGTAATCGTTGTACCAAAATACTGTGAAAATCGCTAAAATTATATTTCCTTGTGTTTGAATATAGCTCGAAAGTTAGCATATAGACCCCCTAGTTTTTTGACGTTTTCATGTTTTATGGGTCATGCTTGAGATAACTGGAAAGTTTCATCAAAATGTGACGACTAGTTTTCGAGTAATCGTTGTACCAAAATACTGTGAAAATCGCTAAAAGTATATTTCCTTGTGTTTGAATATAGCTCGTAAGTTAGCATATAGACCCCCTAGTTTTTTGACGTTTTTATGTTCTCTGGGTCATGCTTGAGAAAACTGGAAAGTTTCATCACAATGTGACAACTAGTTTTCGAGTAATCGTTGTACCAAAATACTGTGAAAATCGCTAAAATTATATTTCCTTGTGTTTGAATATAGCTCGTAAGTTAGCACATAGACCCTATGTTCTTAGGGTCATGCTTGACTTAACTGGAAAGTTTCATCAAAATGTGACTATTATAGTTTCAGAGTTATCGTTGTACCAAAATACTGTGAAATCTTAAAATTATATTTCGGTTTTTGTGTTTGAATATACTCGTAAGTTAGCATATAGACCCCTAGTTTTTTGACGTTTTTATGTTCTCTGGAATACGCTTGAGATAATTGGAAAGTTTCATCAAAATGTGACGACTAGTTTTCGAGTAATCGTTGTACCAAAATACTGTGAAAATCGCTAAAATTATATTTCCTTGTGTTTGAATATAGCTCGAAAGTTAGCATATAGACCCCCTAGTTTTTTGACGTTTTTATGTTCTTTGGGTCATGCTTGAGATAACTGGAAAGTTTCATCAAAATATGACGACTAGTCTTCGAGTAATCGTTGTACCAAAATACTGTGAAATTAGCTAAAATTATATTTCCTTGTGTTTGAATATACCTCGTAAGTTAGCATATAGACCCCCTAGTTTTTTGACGTTTTTATGTTCTCTGGGTCACGCTTGAGATAATTGGAAAGTTTCATCAAAATGTGACGACTAGTCTTCGAGTAATCGTTGTACCAAAATACTGTGAAATTCGCTAAAATTATATTTCCTTGTGTTTGAATATAGCTCGTAAGTTAGCATATAGACCCCCTAGTTTTTTGACGTTTTTATGTTCTCTGGGTCATGCTTGAGATAACTGGAAAGTTTCATCAAAATGTGACGACTAGTTTTCGAGTAATCGTTGTACCAAAATACGTCGCTAAAATTATATTTCTTGTGTTTGAATATAGTCTCGTAAGTTAGCATATAGAAGTTTTTTGACGTTTTTATGTTCTCAAAATACTGTGGAAATTGATAATGGAATGTTTCATCAAAATGTGACGACTAGTTTTCGAGTAATCGTTGTACCAAAATACTGTGAAAATCGCTAAAATTATATTTCCTTGTGTTTGAATATAGCTCGTAAGTTAGCATATAGACCCCCTAATTTTTTGACGTTTTTATGTTCTTTGGGTCATGCTTGAGATAACTGGAATGTTTCATCAAAATGTGACGACTAGTCTTCGAGTAATCGTTGTACCAAAATACTGTGAAAATCGCTAAAATTATATTTCCTTGTGTTTGAATATAACTCGTAAGTTAGCATATAGACCCCTAGTTTTTTTGACGTTTTCATGTTCTCTGGGTCATGCTTGAGATAACTGAAAGTTTCATCAAAAATGTGACGACTAGTTTTCGAGTAATCGTTGTACCAAAATACTGTGAAAATCGCTAAAATTATATTTCCTTGTGTTTGAATATAGCTCGTAAGTTAGCATATAGACCCCCTAGTTTTTTGACGTTTTCATGTTCTCTGGGTCATGCTTGAGATAACTGGAAAGTTTCATCAAAATGTGACGACTAGTTTTCGAGTAATCGTTTTACCAAAATGCTGTGAAAATCGCTAAAATTATATTTCCTTGTGTTTGAATATAGCTCGTAAGTTAGCAAATAGGCCCCTAGTTTTTGACGTTTTTATGTTCTCTGGGTCATGCTTGAGATAACTGGAAAGTTTCATCAAAATGTGACGACTAGTCTTCGAGTAATCGTTGTACCAAAATACTGTGAAAATCGCTAAAATTATATTTCCTTGTGTTTGAATTAAATGAATATAGCTCGTAAGTTAGCATATAGACCCCCTAGTTTTTTGACGTTTTTATGTTCTCTGGGTCATGCTTGAGATAACTGGAAAGTTTCATCAAAATGTGACCACTAGTTTTCGAGTAATATACACTTGTACCAAATCGCATAATTTGGTACACTTGGTACACTTAGGTCCCTCTCTAGTCTGCCAAGTGATTATCAACCAAGCGACTCGCATGTAAACTCTATTTAAATCAGTTGCAGCATGGAATAATTTTAACGTTTTGCTCGCCGGCAGAAGGTAAAATTTAATTCCGATAAAGTTGCACCACTTTTATACTACTTGGATGTTATCAAACACACGCAAAACTGATTCGCTTTGTGGTGGTATTTTGATTGCAACGTTCTGCAGCAAGCATCAATCATAACCGCTAATCCACACCTTCAGATGATATCATTGCTAGAACAATCAAGAGCTGGAGTGTAAATCTTAGGCTTAGATAATACACAACCTCTGTAGCAGTGAATTCGTTGGATTCTTAGTATGATCAGTTTATCCTGAATCTTAAAGGTTTCTGGACTGCATAAACAGTTACAGACTGTGTTCGCAATATAGCAGCTCATAGATCAATTTGAAACCTTAATTTACAATCTTTGACAATTTTATCTTTTGTACATTTGAGCACTATTGAACCAGTTTTAGACAGTTCTAACAATTCACTCAGTTGACTCTGATTAGGAAAATCGATTATGACAATTACACCCAATTACAATGCGTAGAATGTTTATTTTGTATCTCCTGTGGGTGCTTAGTAAAGCACCCCTTAAGGATAAATTTTGATCGTTAATGATTGATAACACCATCAATTTGTTCTATTGGCGAACCGAAGCAATCTATTCTTTAGTACAAAATGTTTCCTTGTGTTTGATTAATGCTGTAATGTTATGAGTGACATGGAATGATTCTAGCTTATAAAACAAACAAACAAACAAACAAACAAACAAACAAACAAACAAACAAACAATCAACTCACATCTCCTCCTCGTACTGCAGGAGTTTGCTCCTCAGTTCGGATATCTCAGTGGAGTACCCGGGGGTGGTGGGACGGGAGGAGGCCTCAGACCGGGTGTCATTGAACGAACAATCGTTCAGACTGCTGACAGTACTGCGTCTACCGCTCCTGGCAGCCTGAGGGGAAAGGGAAGGTGTAAGAGGGGTGGGGATGAGGGACTGGGGGAGTGAGGGTGAAAAAGAGTGGTTTGGGAATGAAAAATACTATCGTCTACCAAATTTTAAATTTCAGTGATTTCTGTTTGACATTGCAGCCATAAATAACGCAGGTTTCATGGTGATTCAACTTGAGAAGACAACCGATCAAAACCCAGGACTTACTCAATTAATCATTAGCACATATTTAGTTAACACACACCGAGGATTAAAGCCAGCATTTCAGAGCACAAAACCTTATGCTCTCTCTAACCATTCATGCCACAAACTTGGAAAAATTCCAGGAGAGAACTTTCAATCTCATTATATATGCTTTGAAAAAAGTACGCGCAAAAGGGTCACAAATCTATCTTTGGTCATATTAATTTCAGTACTGCAATTGTGCATGATTTGATTACGTTTGTTAACCACGAACATTAAGTGGTGTAATAAAGTTAGGACACATTGTTTGTAAAACGTAATATACACAGGCCATTCAGGAGGAACGAATTACTGATTTAGTTTCAGCTTGCAAACGAAACATTTGAACAAAACATCTTTCATGGCTCGCTACATTCACACTAAATTGATATTGGTTAAAACACTCTCAAATCCTTACAGTCCCCTTACCGAAACGTTATACTTATGCCCCTTAAGGGGACACAGAAAAAAATTTTTCAGCTGGTGCCATCTTGCCGCTTATGTAGTCGTGTTAGGTATATAAAAATATGAAAATTACCCGAATATGAGCCATAACCGAGATGACTAAAATTTTCAAATCGGCATTTAAGTTTTCAGCAAAAAACGACGTTTTTGACTATTGCACGTGCTAGGAAAGTGCCCCGACCACCAAACTTGGAGGAATTTTAGTTCACCTGACCATCTAACTTCTCTCAAAGGATTTTTGCTTTATCTCAAAAATGAATTTTCCCGGCCAATTAAATTTTTGAGGCTCCCATCTTTAAAATAGTCTCAAAGGCGTCTGGGGCATGATATAAGGTTGTCCTTTGGAATTAGTTCAATTAAACATGGAAAAAATTTGGTGAAAAAATCAGCCCTCGCACGTAAAAATGTAGGCACAGTAACGAGATAATCTCGGCTGGGCTTCCAAAGAACCGTTTTGGCGGTTTTTGCTGTTTTTGACCACATAAATGTCTCTGGAACAAAAAGTAAAGCTTTTGCCATGCTGTCCGTAGGATATGTCTTAGATAAACCATTTTTCTGAAACATATCTGAATTTCATTGGTTTAGACAATGTGCATCATGGCCAAACTGGCAATTTAAAAAATTGTGTTTTTCGACATGAGCTCCTAAAACTGGGATTATTATGAAAACCATTTCATTTGAGATGACGAAACCGACAGGAAACGATTTTTTGGGTCTTTTTACGTCGGAATAATGCTTTTTGAGCGTTATTACATATATTTCTTGGATTTTCTCGAGATTCGAGGGCCCAGACTCGAGGAAGCCGCCAAAATGGCCATAATTTCGTATCTCAGTCCAGGAAGGTCGTAGAGACTTCGTTTAGGGCGCAAAATGAGCGGAAACATCATTTTTATATTATACGACACAAAAACTGTCATCCGTTAGGTACGTTAGTTATTGCTGTTTTCAGTTTGAATGGTTTTTGTGTCATAACTCGGTTCCTGAACATTTTAGGCAATATTTTGGTTGACAATAGAATATGAATATGGCAGCTACAAACATTTTGAGCCTAAAGCCGAGCCCCTGTGATTTTCCTGGACTTGGATAGGGCCTGTTTTTTGGCTTCAAAACCGGTTTTTGGCCTATAACTTTGTTCCTGAGCATTTTAGACCATATGTTTATTCACAAGTTGTATATAAAAATGATGTTTCCGCTCATTTTGCGCCCTAAACGAAGTCTCTACGACCTTCCTGGACTGAGATACGAAATTATGGCCATTTTGGCGGCTTCCTCGAGTCTGGGCCCTCGAATCTCGAGAAACTCCAAGAAATATATGTAATAACGCTCAAAAAAGCATTATTCCGACGTGAAAAGACCCAAAAAATCGTTTCCTGTCGGTTTCGTCATCTCAAATGAAATGGTTTTCATAATAATTCCAGTTTTAGGAGCTCAGGTCGAAAAACACAATTTTTTGAATTGCCAGTTTGGCCATGATGCACATTGTCTAAACCAATGAACTTCAGATATATTTCAGAAAAATGGTTTATCTAAGACATACCCTACGGGCAGCATGGGAAAAGCCTTACTTTTTGTTCCAGAGACATTTATGTGGTCAAAAACAGCAAAAACCGCCAAAAACGGCCTTTTTGAAGCCCAGCCGAGATTATCTCGTTACTGTGCCTACATTTTTTACGTGCGAAGGCTGATTTTTTCACCAAATTTTTTTCCATGTTTAATTGAACTAATTTCCAAAGGACAACCTTATATCATGCCCCAGACGCCTTTGAGACTATTTTAAAGATGGGAGCCTCAAAAAATCACTTAATTGGCCGGGAAAAATTCATTTTTTGAGATAAAGCAAAATCCTTTTGAGAGAAGTTAGATGGTCAGGTTGAACTAAAATTCCTCCAAGTTTGGTGGTCGGGGCACTTTCCTAGCACGTACAATAGTCAAAAACGTCGTTTTTGCTGAAAACTTAAATGCCGATTTGAAAATTTTAGTCATCTCGGTTATGGCTCATATTCGGGTAATTTTCATATTTTTATATACCTAACACGACTACATAAGCGGCAAGATGGCACCAGCTGAAAAATTTTTTTCTGTGTCCCCTTAAGCTCACTTTATCTGAAGAAAGCTTTAGCTAAAAAAGCTTTGGTTGCAAATTTTCATTAGATATTGTAAGTTATCAGAGTCAAGCAAACCCAGCCGATACCAAAAGTTACAGAGATATTAACAGGTCAGACTATAGTCAGGCAGTACACGACAATGCGCTTGTAGACCTCGTCAATTAACCATTCCAACTCATGATAATGACGTCACTCTCAACCGCCAATGTAGTTCGCTGCAGTTCTACAAAAAGTGAGACTATCAGTGAGAAGCCACATTCTGTAAGGTACAGTGTCAGACTGGATTCTGTCTTTTATTGGATATATTAGGCTCAGTCATCAGGCAGCGTATATTAGTAACATCAGCACAAGATCACCCCGGAATGCTGAGTTCCCACGCTTGTTCTGAAAGAATTGCAACAAATAGAACGTACGTGAAGCAGATGTCTGACTGCTGTGAGGAATTTGCTATTTTATCCGGTATCCAGAGTCCAAATATAATATAATACAAAAGAATCCTCGGAATTTTGAATAATATACCTATTCTTCCCCTGTTTATCAGATGATATAAAATTTTACAACAGTCGTGACTTGGGCAATTAGGAATTTGATTTCTGTTGTCGGATGTACTATGTTTAACAAGCTCTGAACAAATCAGAAGCAGCTGGCACAGTGACACACTGACTCAGATGTACGTGAGATCTATCTAAAGATGGAATCCTATTGAGAGCAGTGACGAAACTTGGAATATCTCCAGAGCGCTATGTACCGCATTCTCGAGTTAGCAATAAAGTCAGTCTTATGCTCTGTTCTTCACTTTCCCCAGAACAGGAGTAGAAGAGCTATATGCTCCGTATAAACATCACTCAGCCCAGGCAGTGTGATGTCATCAACGCCCCACTCTAACCCCTGATAATGACGTCACTACAGCCCAGGTAGTGCTCCTACAGGGAAGGAAGTGATGACAGGACACCCCGTTAGCAGGCTCGTGGGTGAAGTATACCTGGCATTTCTATACTACCAGGGAATCCTCATAGAGTGATATAAGTTATTAACACCTCCGCTAACTCCCGATATAATGATAATGCAGTGCCTTAGCACAGAACCTAACTCCTGATAATGATAATGCCAGAGCAGTACCTTAGCACAGAACCTAACTCCTGATAACAATACCAGGATACCTATTATCCGTACCCTAACACCGAACCTAATGAATCTGTCATGTCTTTGACTTGACAACCTAAAACCTAAAGATAGTACATACTTATTCCAACCCGTTCTCGCGTATATCAAGGAAATGAACGCTAGTGATTTCACCACCAATCAGACACCCAAAAATTGTGACTGTGAATAATTGTGAAATGAATTGTATAGGTTTTTCTGCCACATATTGATCAATTAAGATTTCCACATTTTTTGAATATTTGACTGTTCAGTAACGCTGTTCATTAAAAAATGAATTGTACCAGCAGTGTTTTCTACCACAATAAAATCATTCGAAGTTTCTAGACCATGTGACAGGTGAGTACTGAGTACCATCTCTACGAGTCACATTGTGACTCGTAGAGATGATTCTCTCCACTTTGAATCAAGAGCATCCTCATTATCTCATTATCAGTCGAGTGTGTACGTCTAATGACTTAATTACACCATCATCAGATCGCGGAATCATGGAAATTGATAGCATCTCAAACCGTCTCAAATATAAACCAGCTAGATGCTCCAAATCGTGCCACGATAGTCAACAATTCCAGGAAACTCCAGCACTTCTGTCACTGCAATCTCTGTTCTTTGTGGATAAAGATGCTGTGCGTATATAGTTAGTAATTTTAAATTGAAACTTATAATTACAAGTTTGAATTACACCTCATCTATAATTGACGACTGCTAACACAAACTTTATCATCTCATTATGTTTGGTAATAATATATCCCTTGTACTGAGCTGTATACATGTACAGTAAGTATATAACATAACATATATGATGTACAGTGTTACCATGGCAACACTGGAATCACATCCAGTAGATCACTCCAGTCTAAAGTACCAGAGAGAAGGCTTGTCACAGTGGTTTGTGTGCCAGACTTGTTTGTCACATTTCCATTTATACACACTCACACGCGCACAAAATGGATTAGCATCGTTAAAGTGCCACTTTGTGCTATGATGATGACCTCATCTAACATCGCCTAATTGTCACGCGCGCGCACCTTAACAACTTACACCGTGATCTGCAAATGCAGATGAAGCGGATATACAGTAAATTATTTTCCAACTACCCCTGCCCCTGCACTCGTGGCTTGAGCGTGCCCGAGCCGAATAACCACGTGACTAGCGCACGTGATGCCCTCTCAACCAGTCACATAGGATATCCTGCTGAGCACCGTGCTTGTGAAGCAAGCACCAGAACTTGTATCGGATATATAGCCGTTAAATAACTTTCGGTGTATCGATATCTCACTGCTCACGGCTGGAACAATGCCAAAGAGGTGCAGCAGTCCGAAGGGAGAAGCGTGCGGTATGCAACTATGTAGGTCTTGCACGGAAAATAGGCGATTTAACGTGATCAATTCGCTATTCGAAACAAGAAATCTGACGTAATTTTTACTTTCTAAGCTGAATTTATGCGAGAGATAACCACAGTAGTCAGTTACCTTGCTTGGTTAAATAGGCATAGGTAGTTGTTAAATTTGTCAAAAATTTAGCCGAAATTCGGCACTTATTTCATATTTCAAATTAAGGAAAATGGAAATGTTTTATGAAATCACAACAGAATTCACGCTTTCGAAAATTTTTCCTGATTTTGAGACATAATCTCACGAAAAATTATAATTATCCCTGGGCTTTGAAAAATT
This sequence comes from Beroe forskalii, assembly GCA_011033025.1. NCBI lineage: Eukaryota > Metazoa > Ctenophora > Nuda > Beroida > Beroidae > Beroe > Beroe forskalii. Next base: position 914,641 of record WFMF01000007.1, on the reverse strand, counting down.
CGTTTCATTCGTCACCGTTTAAAAATTCGTTACGTGCGTACTGCGTATAGTACTGTGTAACAACTATGTACCTAAATAAGTGCGTCACTTAATTCGTGCGACCTGTGCACTAATAACTAATTAGTAGGAGTTTTTAATGAACAGAAATTCCAAAAACGCACTTCCAAAATCTCATTGATAAGTTATAAGTACTGAGGTAACCTGTTTTAGACAATAGACAACAGCACTACAACAAAGTTCAAATTAAAGATGATTCTACTTCCTTCGATATAGTTCTGTGAGGCATGTCTGTTGCGTATTGCAGCAGCTTCTCCAGCCGTAAGATATCTCAGGGTATCTCACTGTATCTAATACGCTGTGTCACGTGTGATGATGATGCGTATCACGTGATCTAGCTCACCGCCAATAGATGTGCCGCGAAAATGACACGAAATTATTACATACAGTCACAGGACAGCACCTTGTGGGCACATGAATGAACTGCTATTGGTTAAGAGTTGTTGCGTGTTGGAAAATAAGAGCGTTATTGGTCGGCTGACATCATCTCGTGGCTTCGCCACTCGATGATATCAGCCGACCAATAACTACTCGTGTAACATGTTTTAAACAGATGGACTATCGCAACTTTGTCGTGGAATCGGACATAGAATCGGTAGTCCGTTTAACATTTATGCTTGTTTTAAAAAAAGTAAACGGGAAACACTTTCGCGACATTTTCTTATATATCGAGTATCGACTTGTGATGTTCTGTTTTTCAGGACCTTGGCTGATAGCCAGGTCTAGAGCTTACATGATAGCAAAGTAAGAACACTAAAGCTGTGTCTACACTTCAAAGTTGAATCAACGGGCCACGTTTTTAATATTCGTAATGAAAACTCTAATAACTGAAATGTAGATGAATATTGAAGATAATAACGACAGTACTACATTTGGAGCCAAATATGCCTCTAGCGATGTTAAGATCGAGTGCCGTTATTAATTGACCATTTCAAGTCCTTATTAAGAAAGCATCATATAAAATGCTACGTACAGCTTTTACTACACTGAATTACAATAATATTTTTCCTTTCTCAAGCAGCAGAATAGCTGTGTTATAACAGGTCTTGTAAAGACATTAAAAGTGGGGCCGCCAATGTTATAAACAACAACAACGGTAAATTCGTGAGAAAATGTGTTGTATTCAGCAGAGCATGATAACGCCTTCATGGCTAGATTATAGTGGTGTATGACCGACTTATCATGAGACAAGAAAGATAACATTACAAGTTGCGACGCTACTGTGATTTGTGGGGAAGAACTTATTTTTGTTGTAGGATGGATAAAATAGAGTTTTTAATTTTGATCTTGAAAATTTGGAAGAAAGACTAATATTCTGATATCATGATTTAGCAGCTCTAGTCATTCTTCAGAAGATTTGAAGTGTGAAAAGGAGGATTATTTTGATGTCAAGCTCAGTTGAGTTTAAGGGGGTGTACGTACTGTTCAAATAACACGACTGATGACCACAGTTTAAATTTAGCATGGGATCACGGGATTTAGAAGCAGCAAAAACACATCATATTATTTACATCGTACGATGTACATTTTAAACTCTTATCTCGAAACTGAAAAGTTTCTCAGCATTCCACCATGACTGGAAAATCTAATGAGAGTAACTGGAAACTCTAATAAGAGTAACTGCCAACTGGAAACTTAGTACGAGTGGCATCGCCAGTTGTAACTTTGTGATTTTCACACGTGCCAGACATACATACATACAATAATATCTTAACCTGATACACCAACATCATAGTACTATGATCTGAGGATGCGTGACCAAATATCAAAGGTGTTAGAACTTATTAGCTGGGTCCGTGATAATGATAGCTCACTGAGATTGATGTCACTATTAAAGTTTGAAATCGTGATTTGCGAGCATCAGACAGAACGTACTTCTTGCTCGACACTTAAAACACGGTACTTACAAATCAAAACCATGTATGGTCTGATTGCTGCCACTTTTATCTTCATGCAGAAATCACCATGACGTATTGTATATAGTAATGTATACTGTATATGTAAAATAATACCTAGTTACTTATACTAAAACGCTTTGTAGTACTCTTTATCACCAAAATAAGAAACTTGCTCTTGTTTACCATTGGGAATAAAAACAAATCTGTAGTGTGAAAAACTGACAGGCAGCGAGACCAGAACATGAAACCCCTAGAAAGAAGCAGAACAACTAGCATCAGCTACTGTTTTATTTTTAGTAAGTACCTACTGTAATTTAGTAAATACTGTTTCATTTGTAGTAAGTTTGTTGTCTGGACCCCTAGTTCCACATTATGTTAATTGCAGATGTTATGTGGTCACTAAGACATGTGGATTTTGGAGGGCAGACTACCAACAGCACTACACTCGACACTCAACATTGCACTTACCACACTCAACATTGCACTTACCACACTCAACATTGCACTAACAACACTCAACATGTCACTAACCACACTCAACATTTAATTTACCACACTCAATAGTCAACATTGCACTTACCACACTCAATATTACACATTACATTAACCACACTCAATATCAAACTCACCACACTCAACATTACACAGTACACTAACCACACTCACCACACTCAATATTAAACTTACCACACGCAATAGTCAACATTACAGTTTACACTTACCACACTTACATCACATATACTATCTGATGTTGCAATGGCAAGTGTCAAGTGTATCTGACAAATAGCACATTCAAGATAACATGCGCGTATGTACGATGCCCAGTATTCAGGCCATGTGGAAGCCATTCCACGAACTATATAACTCACACTTATGAGGTAATGTTGTTTATGTCGTGCTGGAAAAGTACGCGACTCTATACCATCTTTTCACTACGTTAAACTGTGACAATGACGTCATTATAATCGCCTATTTTTCGAAAATAGCGTTAAACTGATGAACTCGGACCACTTCCTTCCTCCACACACCCCTTACTTTTACATCTTCAGCATCCTTATTATTATACTTTGTATCCGTTCTAAGTTATTATCCAGGGCTATTATTTATCAAAAGAGGGAGGGTTTACAGGAGATCTATGATCTAGAGAAAGATATTATATACATTTCATAGATAGAATGTACAAGCTAGATACAACCTGTGTACAAATCATCGTGTATATCTTCTTGTAGAGTACCGACACGCAAAAACATGAAGCGTTTCCAAATCATCTGCTTAACACGTTATGCTGTGACGATGAGGTCATCCTACCCGCCTATTCAACTTGCCCTTAAATATCGGAATGTGCTTTAGTTAGTGTAGCTGGAAGTTAGAGGTATCTCAGTAAACGGAAGCATGTAGACAATCTCTCTAAATCTCGCTTTATATTGCTTTACATCAGCTACACAATGCAATCCAGTATATAGCTTACTCTGACTTTACAGTGACTGGAAGTTGCCTACAAAGAATAATTGTTGGCTGAAAGTCTGCAGACTACTCCGTATGTTAGTATTTTGAAAGAGGAAAATTGGCCATTTTTAGAAGTAGGCAAAAAATTTCCACAGAAGTCCCAAAAATTTTCCCCAAACATTAAACTAAATTTATTCCATTTGAGAAATTCAGCAATACGGAGAAGCTTCCCACTTACATTCTGAACTTACTGATAATACCGCTTCTAAGACACGATCTATAATATAGCCTATCGGGAGCATGTATAGCTACTTATACCAAATTTAGACGCAAACTCGTAATACCAACTACTGCTACTACTGGGTGGGTATGTGTATTATATATAGGTATTTAGCAGGGAATGAAGAATCATTTGGAGTAAAATTCTATACATCAAGCCTATAGATACATTATACATTTTATACATTGACTCAATAGCATTCTAAGCATTCAACTGAGGTATCAAATAATCATTTAGTATTTACATTTAGGAAAATAAGTTCGGGTGGAAACATACACAGAAGCACCATTCAACAGTTTCCAACGGTTCAAGTGGGCACAGCCCAGGTTAGATATTCCCGGAAGACTCCGTTTTTGGATCTTGTCAAATTCCTTTTTATCACCTTAACAATCTTTCCAAAAACCATGGATCCAACTGTTATGAATTTAGCCTGATTGACATGCTTGTTCCACCAAGCTACGACCTAGAGTCTGTAGTGTGTTATGCTTGGCCTTACAGCACAACCATGGCATTGTGCTCTTCTGAAAGCAGCCGGTACTGCTCTTCTTTAGATCCATTAGAACTACTACTTCTTTAGTACGCGAGAGAAATATGGGCAGTTAAGATGACGTCATTATTATAGCGAAACGTAGTAAGTTGAAGACGTTGAACCGCCTATTTTTCGCGCGCGGGAGGTTTAGGACTACATGTATGTACAGGAAAACAGGAACCTAGTCTAACTACCTAACTCTGTTTACCGTTCATGTTTCAAACATATATGTACAGCAGGAAATGGGAGACAAACAAGTAAACAAATGATCGATTTCCATAAAACATTCAACCGATAGTTCAATCTTCTGGGTTTTATAGTTCCCGCAAAATAAGTACATCGTCCAACAACTGTGCTTTTGATATTATATGGTCTGGTCAGTATTTAAATGCCACAATGGCCAGTGACCATTTAGCTGCAAATTATCAACATTAGCAGGTCCCACTATATGTTATTCGTAGTTTCTATTATATGGCGTAAATACTCAGTAGGAATAGTAGCATGGAGTAAATAAACATTGTCGACCATGAGCATTGAAAATTACCTCATGGGGAGCCCTGGAAATAGTCTTGCCAATTTTTGACGTGGGACAATGTTCGCAATAGGTATACACATAACATGTGCGGTATTAATATTATTCTCATACAAACTCACGGTTGGTAAGGCTCGGATTAACGAAACTCAATCCTTTAAAATTCCACATCCCTCAATTGTTGTAACTGCTGTGTTAAATGTGTGGCTGTGTGTAAATAAGGCCACACACTCAAACAGTTAGTCCGAATGATGTCAAATTCAGGGGTTAGATCGGTAAGTTGAGGTCTTCAAAATCACCAATTATTCATCTTTGGCACTTAAAGATGTGTGTCCAAACTCTGAGTTGATGATTTGTATATGTCTTTTTGTGTTCTCGTTGGTAGGTGTTGCAATATTAGGAACATTTGTTCATGTTAATTTGTGTGCGTGTCGGCTAGTCTCACCGGCAGGCTGCAACAGACTTCGGCCTGGTCTAATATTAGCAGTTTATTATAACAGCTATTAGCTTACCCATGGTATCCCCTAAATCGATGTTAACCAATCAGCACGGAAGCTGACAATCAAGTCGCTTGCTGATTGGTCAAAGTGACCTGTGAATAAAATAATCCAGTCAGGGATGGACTGAACGTCAGATATGATGTGCAGATATACTTGGTACCCACTGACACATTAAAGTCGTGTTTATATGTCTATGGGTTCCTAGAGCAGTGAATCATTGCTAGTCTAACAAACAACTGCACTAGGCTTTAGATTCTGAAAAAACGTCTGATGTAGTACAAAGTTTGTTGCATTAAATCACGGACTGTAAAGGGTGAGTGTTACTTGAACAGTGATAAAATTTGCATCAAAATCATTGAATCTAAGATTATCACAAAGGAAAGTCTCACTAAATTATTCGAAGAATATGAGATCAGGACTCAAGGAACAATTCAAGAAAGAGCAACGCAAAAATTTGAAGAATCCAACCGAATCAAACATGAAATGTCCAGTTCAAGTGCTGTTCATAGCTTCGTAGAATACATTTTCAAAAGAATGTGTCGAGTGATCATTGCTTCACAAAAATAATCGTCAGTTAGGCTTGTGGGTCAAAAACATACCTACATGTTATACCTTCACGTAACGGTCTAAAATGATATAAGTGAAATTTATCAAAATATCTCCATATTCTGAATAAAAGTAATGCTAAAAGGCGGACGTGCCTTTGAGCCAAAAGGAAAAAATGGGGGTAGAAAAGTTGACAAAAAGGGACAGAAGGGGCACCCATGTTACAAATAACATTTTCCGGGGACTTGAGGGCCACGACACATCCAACCATCCATGCTTACAAATTACTGACTTTTGTAAGTACTGACCTGAGCATCCAGATAGTCGTCCCTCTCCTGGGTTGCTCTGATGTATTTCTCATGAAGTACTGTGTAAATACTTTGCAAATACTTTGTAAGTCCCCTGCGGGACGAGGAAGTGGGGACTGATGGGGTACTACACTGTGGGAAAGGAATGGGGCGCTCCAACACGACACTTTGCAGGGACCCCAGTAACTCGTTACATAGCTCCCCTACCTCCCTGCGGGGGAAGGGGGTGTTATACTGTGGGGATGGGGTGTTATAATGTGGGGAGGGAAGGGATGTTATACAGTTATACTGTGGGAGTGAGGGATGGGTGTAATTTGGTGGGATGGGGTGGGGTGTTATAACGCTCGGAGAGGAATAAACTGAATTACTGGTGTGTGGGAGGTAACCTCTAATGCAAGGTTTTATTTAGTGTGGGAGTAGATCTAAAAATCGATGGGGAAGACTCAGTTGTTATGTTATGGAAAGGGTGTCACGAAGCTAGTAGGCCGTGTTTTTCTTTTCAAATACCAAAATGATTGCTTTTAATCGCATTTAATTCTTCAAGTTTAAGCAGTACCCACTAGATTTATAAGTTTATAAATCTTTGCATTGTGTTCATGAAAAATCCTCGCTGATTGCCCACAAAGAGAAACTTAATCTCTTGATTGTGAGCTCGACAAAACCACACTGAGTTCAGGTGGCGAGATAATAGCTTAATATATGACACTCGACATGGTGCTGTAGTGACATGATACAGAATGCAGACAAACTATATGCATGAACTATGAGAATATGAGATGTCTTTCATACAACGAAATATCAATGAGTAATTCTATAGATATCATAAATTCAATATAATATCATGAATTTGAAATCTGCCTGCTACAGTGTTACATCCGCATTCCAATGAGTGTAAGTTTAGAGTTTAGACGGTGATCTTATCATTCATCACATTTAAATAGAGATCACCAAGCCACTAAGCCAAAGTGGTCACTGGTCAAGATGTCAACAGGAAATTACCTACCAGTCAGCCTCCCTCGCGAACTTTGTGCTTGACAATGTATAGTGTATTATAATATGCGCACTTGATGCTTCCCCATGGCGCATTTAGGTTTAACCTATCAGACAACAGTATTTGTGTGATACTGTGTGCTTATTGGTTGATCAATGTTCAGTGGGTAAACTATAACAGACTCAAGTTTACATCTATCAAGTGTTTTAAATAATGCTGAGCTCCTAGTGCTTTAAAAGGTGGTAGGATGTGCTTGGTGGATTGCTGTAGTCAACAAGTTAAGTTCCTACACATATTGATTTTATGAAGCTTTAACCATTTGAATGATGCAAAGTCGACCCAACATAATATTCCCATTTATGTTTGCATATTTATTCATGAGAATAATGGTTGGTAGGAAATCTTCATAGAAATATTAAATTCCAACCTCCGATTTCTCCATTCCGTCTGTATCAATGTATGTTGAAACAACGATCCTGTTCGTTTCTGTCAGCTGAAAATTCGGTTCTCAATGGACAATTGACTACCATATATAATGAAAATAAATATTAATTATATAGATCAAAGGAACACAGAATATGACAGATCATTTCAGGAAATGTTGATTAGTTAGATTCGACAAGCTCGAGACCTACCAATACATCGATCTGAAGCCGTCTGAAGAATTAAGATCTGAGCTCAACAGCGTAAAAGAGAGAAGAAAATGAGCAGCACAAAATCACAGGTACTGTAAGCTGATAGTAGTTACTACTGGACACAGTGCACTGTTCAAAGGAACGAACAACATGGAAAAGCTGCAAACTCAGAGAAAAGATGAAAATGTGGCATGCGTTTAACTTCAGTCATTTTCTTCTTAACTCAGTCTCTAACATTACGTACAAGGATAACACAACATTGCGATAAGTTTTGAAATTTTGTGACTGAACAGCCGATATAAGCACTTGTTTGAGGATCTCTAGACGTACCTAAAAGTCCATACTTTCTTATTTCTTACTTTACTGATGAGTCAAGAAGACTTTAACTCTTTAATCAAATAAATCGTTCTGCACTATTATGCGTACAACTATCATATTATTCCGTCCTAGGTACTCGGGATTATCATAATGCTAGTCATAAATAATTATATACTATCAATACAGTATACTCAATACTCATGATATTTAAATAGTATAATTAATCGCAAGTATAATCATGCAAATCAGCCTGACAGTCGCTCACTTCTTGAATAGTGGTCATTAATTCCTTCTGGATGTCTTCAGGCAGCTGCTGTACCTCTTCTATGTACATCGTCTTGTTCTCACACTGATTTATAATAATTTTCATAGAATAATTTTCATAGAATTTGATGATGCCATTTCTATTTATAGATCCGATAGTAGTACACTGTTAAATACAATAAACTAGTTTAAGAGATTTCTTGCATTATTTCTGAGCAGTAAAGTTAATGAAGGGATATTAGGGATATTACACACAATACATTATCAGTTTTTCATCATTCCCTTGACACTCCCGTAATCATGTCTACAGCAGATTTATTTGTTACAATAAACACTTCTCTTTGATAACCCCTCCCTCCCCCTGGCACGTCTATGTGAACCATCCATAATAAGACACATCATACTTCGCTTTGAAACTGGCGCACTGCTCGGTTAATCCACTGCCTTTCACGTCATCTCCTTTGTGTAAAATACCAAATCAACCGATCAAACGGTTAAATCTGACGTTGGCAACGTCAGATTTAACCGTGGGGTTGGTCCATTTGGTATCACACACAAAGGAGTTGACGTGGGAGGCAGTGGATTAACCGAGCACTGCCCTTATTTCAAATATATGTGAAGTGTAATACTAATAGGTACCTGGAAAGCAACTCCAAGCATCAGAGTGATCAGAGCTTCGAGGACACCAGTAGAAGCAACTGAAACACAGAGGACTGACGGTGAGTGGAAATATATCAGTTTGCTCTGTGTAACGCATCAATTAGGATATGTGAAACATATTATAATAATCATTTTGTTCTGCGTGGTGCATCAAGCAAACTTTCGATTGAAAAGATAGAATATAATACCAAGTATGGCTCCAAGATGATACTTCGGTCTTTGGATTGAGGATCCTATCGAGTATCCATTCTCATCAAAGAATTACAATTTATAACAGTATGAGGTAGAGGCAAAAGATTGTGGTTGCTGTCCTAATAGTCTGATGTCAGGCAGCCTGGTCACAAGCATTGAGTTCATCACCTCCTGAAATAGTGGAAAGGGTCAAAATTCAAATGAACCTCGATAATTTGGTAGACTAATTTGGAAAATAGCTAAAGAAAATTAGTCCATTGATTGCCATCATCATCTCCTAATCACCCTTGCAATGTATAACAATACCTCGTAGAAAACAATAAGGCTCTTGAGCAGGAAATTCAGGTTGTCAATCCTTGCTTTGGATTCATCCCCAACATCCTTGTGAACTCGTAACATGGTAAAACGTGAGGGAGATCTGAAATAGTGCCACTGTACAATATACTTAAAAATATTGAATAATATTTAAAAACTTTTCATGGTTTCAATCGAATTCAGAGCGATCTAAGTTTATAGGTACTAAGTTTAGACCACAACAGCGATTTTATATGTAGGAAACAGATTGAGATTCTGAACTAACATGCTTGACATAGCCTTATTCAGGAACTCTCCATCAGCTAAGTTGTAAAGGTTAGAAGGAGGTCCAAGGTCCTCAAACGTTCGTGTCAGCTGAAGAATTATTTGTTAAGTGGAATTTTCTCAGAAGAATGAATCTGGAACATGCATTCTAACTTCAATGGTCCATTTGACTATCTAGCACTTAAATCTTCAGCTTGTTACTAGAAAAGTATGATAGTAATTTTCCTATCAAATAGGTAAAAAAGACTTTTTAACTCACATAAGAAAAATCTCACTTAAGCACTTACCCATATGGACAAAGATCTCTTCATGAAGTCTTCAGTCATGCCAGAAATAGATATGTACCCCTACCAATAAAACATTTCTAGGTGCAATGATTTATCATGAGCTAGGTTGGGTAGGTTATGCAATATGCATCATACAAGCTAGGAAATGATCAATCTAGCTTGGATATTAGGATAGAAATACATGATAGAATAGAATGTCTACAAGAGGAGTGGACACAGTTAACTAACCAAATATGACATAACGATTTGTTGATGGGACTGTTGTTAATCTGTTAAAATGCTGTATGAGCTATATAATCTCAATCAATTGAAACACCGTGAAACAATGAATATCTTCACTTGAAATCTGAACAAAACAAGAATACAAATTTTATACTATCCATAATTGATTGGTAAGTTATTCAAATCTCATAAATGCTGTGTAAATTATTTCATATCAAATCTATTCCAAAATGTATCAAGTAATAAAAGATATAATTCAATTAAAGATGAACTAAAACAGCCTTTATAGCAGAATTCAGTTTTTACTAAAAAGACTTCCCGATGAAATCTCGTAAAATTAAGTGGTAGAATGCAGGTAAGAAAAAAAGTTGTAATTAAACACAATAGATCATTAACAAATTCTAAGTGGGCTACATAATATGGTCTAGTATCAATTTGAAGTTATAAACTTCACCCTAAAATGAATCCTTCAGTTGTATTATAATGTATGATTTGAAACATGCATCATTGATATAAAAAGCAATGCATTAGTATTTAAAGTATATTTTGAAATTATGATTTTTATCAATTAAAGAATTATCAAAGGATTATACCAAACAGACAGTAATTTTACATTATCTTTTTCATCATATATATTCATGGAAAAAACAAATTGGATAATTGAATAAGATATTTTAAAACTCCATATGACATCATTTAAAGAGCATTTGATGTTCAAAAAGAATGTTCCCTTGAAAAGTTAAGATGTTTTCCTTATGAAAGACTTGATTAATACAGTATACTAATCTAGGGATATATTTTGTAAAAGAGGTTATCTCTAGGCTAAATTGTTTATGTACATTAGATATACATGTTAATTACATTATTACAGTGCAGTATGTATAAATTACCTGGCAACAGTTATTTTCATTGTTTGTGAATAGTTTTTGAAGCAAGCATCAACAAATTTCCTGAGCCCAGCAACCAATGTATCCTCAGGAAATGTTTTTGTTGATAATGTTAAAAGAATCCTATAAAATGACATAAATGACAAACATTTTCCAGAATTACAGTCACTTTGTTGACAAACATTAATATATAAAAGGTCCATATCAGCATTGGTTATACCTCTGACAATTTGCAAGATTTTACATGTTCTGACAAATGTGCGGAATCCTGATGATCCAAGCAGAGATCCTTTACGGAGGCTGGACCTTTTGATAAATAATGTGAATAATTGACAGCAATCTTCAAAAATGAGATACTTTTTCTTCTCTCCTTCTAAGAGAGGTGGCTGGATTATAGGGCAATAAGAATCATCAGTGCAGTTTTTCAGAAGGATATGTAAAGCTCCTTTAAGGGCTATCTTTTTGACTTTTTGATCAACAGGGCTTGGAATAGTTGTTTTATTCATTAAGCTATCATAAATTTCACTATCAGTTCGCATGCTTGGAAACCCATTGATTTCTAAAAGAAATGGTTTAAGATTTTGATCTATTAAAATGTCAAAACCAAGAAGGTGAAAGTATTGTGAGGTGTTGACTTGGAAATTTTCTATATTGAGTTGTTCTACTTTTGTCAGTGGAGCAATGCAGATCAGTGTCTTGAAAACAACTTCTTCAATCCTTGCCCATATTTTATCTGTATCAATACCACTCATTTTTAATGCTTTCATCACTGAGGACACTGTGCGCTTAGATCCAAGATAATCTTGTTCTGATCTATCAAATTCAGCACTATACTTATTCAAAGAATAGTTTGTAAGATGCATGTATGCCTTACCAATATTCTTATGACTTGGCTTCTGATATTTTTCAGTACAAAAACGTGCTAAACCTTCCTTACACATATATGCTTCAAGAGGATCTAGTTTGGCAATGAGAACATATAATCTGAAGTCAAACTTAAAATTATCAATTAAAAGAGGGTTATGAATGTATGTTTGGACAACACTATTTCGTGATAATGTCCCTTGTGTGATGTCTGTAGGAGACTTGAACAGATAGATACCATCACCTTGAGATCCTTCATCTGGTTTTAGTATATAAAACTGGGAATTTTTAGAAGATCCTTTCAGTGTAAATGCATAATGACAAAACTCTGCATAATGACTAGGAATGGGCCAAGAAAGAGGCATAAATGAGAATTCTCCAGGGAAAAGCTCTTGCATTAAGTTAACTAACTGGCATAGAGGGCCCTTTCTGCACACAAATTTTATAGCAGGAATTCTATTTTGAAATGTTGCTGGCAAGGCATCTTCTGTATCACAGCCACACCATAAAAGATCATATTTAACTTTACTGTGAGCAGCTAGTAAAAAAGATGATTCAACAATATCAACCTTAAAATCAATTTCTGATAAAGCCTCCTCAAGAAGTTCTGATGGTAAACTTGTCCTAGTAAGGTGAACTTTGATCTTTTTTCTTTTAGTCATAGTTCACTGTTGCATATGCCTGTAATTCATTGCATTGAAAAGAAGTTATTGACAATATAACAACAATTAAAGAATAAATAGATAGTTATTAACAATAGATAACATGCAAATCTTTACCATGTTCTTCATGGTAACAAATGAATGAAACTCAATGTTGATAACACCTGCAAATATGAAAACAAAATTTATTGCTAAGCACCCAGATTTTTCTTCTTTGTAGAACAAATACAGTCATCTTTGTAGTCAGATTTTTAATTATAATTTTCTTTTTAATTCAAAAATGTTTTAACCCTGATTTTCAGGAGAAGCATCTCTCAAGATGGAGTATTGGATCAGGATGCATGCCACTTCTCATTAATTTTATTAATGTGCAACGTAAAAGGACACAAATAACCCGGATCCATCCACCGGTCCTCTACTTCTCTTCACTAAGTGTTTTGCTTAATTTCTTGATGCTTGGAGTACAAACAAAGACCATAGAGCAAGTTTCAGTTTCATTCAGGCAGGTGGTCACTGCACTTGACAGTGCTATACCCTGGTACCAGGGGGTGACTGCTGGGGGGCCTACCTCATAAAAAGCTCTCGCAATTTAAACACCCCGAAAGCTGAGGTAGGTATTGGACTGAAGATGCCTGCACACCACTCATCTTGGTGTGACTCACTTAGATCCTGCTGCTCTCCACATTGGATTACCTAAAGGGATCATGTTGGTGTTCAAGTACGGAGTTGGAGAAAAGTCTTGCAGATTGATGTCTTGAAGAAAGATTTCTTTTTAATTCAAAAATGTTTTAACCCTGATTTTCAGGAGAAGCATCTCTCAAGATGGAGTATTGGATCAGGATGCATGCCACTTCTCATTAATTTTATTAATGTGCAACGTAAAAGGACACAAATAACCCGGATCCATCCACCAGTCCTCTACTTCTCTTCACTAAGTGTTTTGCTTAATTTCTTGATGCTTGGAGTACAAACAAAGACCAAAGAGCAAGTTTCAGTTTCATTCAGGCAGGTGGTCACTGCACTTGACGGTGCTATACCCTGGTACCAGGGGGTGACTGCTGGGGGGCCTACCTCATAAAAAGCTCTCGCAATTTAAACACCCCGAAAGCTGAGGTAGGTATTGGACTGAAGATGCCTGCACACCACTCATCTTGGTGTGACTCACTTAGATCCTGCTGCTCTCAACATTGGATTACCTAAAGGGATCATGTTGGTGTTCAAGTACGGAGTTGGAGAAAAGTCTTGCAGATTGATGTCTTGAAGAAAGATTTCTTTTTAATTCAAAAAAGTGTGTTGCTTAATTTCTTAATGCTTGGAGTACAAACAAAGACTAAAAAGCAAGTTTCAGTTTCATTCACGAAGTGATCTAAAGCTACAAGATCCAAAATAAATCACTACTCAGCTCTGAAGTTGGGTTGTTACTGGTTTTAATAAGCTTACCATGGGTTATTTCTTTGATTCAGTTCAGAGAGAGATAGCTCTTTCCTTAAATCACATGGAAAAATTAAAGGGCTTGATAGAAATAAACTATAACTGTTCAATTCAATAAAACTACAACTGGATTCAGCGCGCGGCACTGGATGTGACTTTTTACGAGGGTCTGTCAACGGCCGATCAAACTTGTTGGCCGTTGACAGACCCCCGTGAGAATCATGAATCAGCGCCGCACAGCTGGCGTGTCTGGCGTGAATTCCCCTATTAACCGCAGGGCCAGGGGCTTTTTGCGCCGCGCACTCTGCAAGCGCCGCGCGAAACCAGGGTTTTGGTGTCAGGCGTTACGTTGCCTGACCCCCTTGTGCGCGCCTCGACTCGCAGAAAATGGATCTGACGACGTCAGACAAGGGTCATGGCTAAGGTTCACTTTACCAGATGCTAGTACCAAACGGCAAAGTTTTGAGGAGTGAAACAACGGCGCGCAAAAGAGGACTCTCGTTTGAGTAATGGTTAGGCAAAAGTGTGAGTTTAGAATTGTTAACCATATTGGTCATGCCGATTGTTCACTGTATTTATAATAACTATTGAACATGGAAGTTGTTTTGAATTTACAAGCACTAAATTTTGCTAAATTTTGCTAAATTTTGCTAAATTTTGTCTGATTAATAATCTTTCGGATACAAATACAGTCATCTTTCTGATTAACTTATTCATTATTCCATCATTTTCAAACAATATTGTATACTTTCGGCTGTTGAACTCTCAATATTGATCTGCATAGTATGTGATGTGTAGATGAGTTGCATAGTAGGGCTCCAAAGCATAATTTAGGCAGTATTTTACCCAGTTCATTAAGTTTTAAGATCCAAACAGAAACCCCAGTACAGGACCTCCTGCAGGAAGGTCTCAATTGCCAGGGCTTCTGTGGATGGGAATGAATCCCGTACCTCTCCAGGAGGAACAATATGCCAGGAGCACATTGGTGTTGCCAACATGGTTACGGGAAGAGACTTCCTGCCCAGTGTTGCCCAAGGTTGGTTTAATCAACCAGGCCAGTGGCAGCCATGCTGAGAATAGAGATTATCCCTAGTACACTAGGCTAAGGGTGTGAACCCCTGGGTGGTTTTATAGGCCACGTGACTTCCATGGATGTCCTGAGCTGAGAGCAGCCAGCCGGGATACCGTCGAGTCCCAACCAGGTTGGGGCTCGTGGTGTCCTTGGGTGTGGATCTTCCTGTCACAGGTCCAGTAAGATTCCATGGTTAGTTTGTTTCAGGATCATTATCAGCTTTTCTATTAGGTTCCCCAGTCCTATGAGCATAGCTAACAATCCTTTTGATCTTGAACTTGTTGAACATGTCAGTCCCTGTGCAGTAGTAGGTAACAAAATACTCAAATCTAATACTGACCAGGGCGGGGGACACATTCTGAGGAAATGTGACACCATCTCTTCATCACTCAGGCAGAGTGGAAAAGTTGCATTTACAGCAAAAGTTCAGTTTCTTGAGGTGGTAGTTTAGGGCTGTATGGCCAGTCAAAAGATGAGTGGGCACTCTCAAGTCACTTCTACCCATGCTGCGCAGCACCTTAGCAAGTCTGTCACTCTACATCATGCCAAACATTCTGGGAGGGCCAGCCTTGAAGGAGCTGGTACACACCTCAATAGTCTTCCTCCTAAGAGTGGTGTTGGAGACACTGTGCAGGTTTCATTCAGGCAGGTGGTCACTGCACTTGATGGTGCCATACCCTTTTACCAGGGAGTGACTGCTGGGGGGCCTACCTCATAAAAAGCTCTTGCAGTTTGAAACACCCCAAAAGCTGAGGTAGGTATTTGACTCATGATGCCTGCACACCACTCATCTCGATGTGAACAAACTTAGATCCTACCGCTCTCCACATTGCATTACCTAAAGGAATCATGGTGGTGTTCAAGTATGGAGTTGGAGAAAGGTCTTGCAGATTGATGTCTTGAAGAAATTTTTCTTTGTGATTTAAATAAGAACTTATGATTTTCTTAATTAACAAATTTAACAATAATTATCAATATTTGCAACTTGCAGATCAATGTGTTTTAAAGGATTCATTCTTGAAATGTTGATATAAATTATAATGTTAGAAACTTATTTGGTTTACATAACTTGGGGTCATTCTTTTAGTTAATGTTTGTTTATACCAATCTGTTTAGATTAGTTTGTTTATATAAGTTTATTTATTGAAAATGATGACTATAATAAAACTTATTTTCTTATTTTTCCTACAGGGATGAATTTACCTCGTTTAGCAATAAAGCCTATAAGGCCTCCTGTGATCCTTCCTCAGCCATCTGTTGTCAGGCAACCTGAGCCTCCAACTAACATAATAGGAAATAAAGAAGTGATGCAGGTTGGTCACTGGCTAAGAACATTGGTTAAACCAATATAATAGTAATATCTTTTTTCATCTGAGTGAAATTATCTTGATAGTAAGATGCAATTGCTTGAATGTTTGAATGTTGATATTCCTAATAATTTCACTCTTTCAGGTTAATGGGCAGGAGTATGCCTGCCAAGTAGAAGATCTTCTTGATGAGGGTGAAATAGGCCGTGGTCGGTTTGGGTCTGTTCATCGTATGAAACACATACCATCAGGTTACATCTGTTCACATCGATTATACTGATTAACTGAGCCACAGATGTTTGAAAATTTTCACCTAAATTTGCCTTATTAATAGAGTACCTAGAATTAATGACCTGAAAATTATTTTTTCTTACAAAGTTTCGAATTTTTGTGCACTGCTTTAATGCATTATGGTCATCATCATCATCAAAATATAAAAGTTTACAATTAATCTTACCTTGAATTTTGACAAAAGAAAATTTCCCCTGTGTACTTATGCATATCATGTTTCAACAGGCTAGGTATTTATTTTTTTTTCAGCTAGTGATTTTGATGTATCATATTCTGAATGTGTCAAATTACATGTTATAAACCAACCTTGAAAATATAATTTGTCCAGGGGTATAGCCAGTGGGAAGACAACACTGGTATCTGTCTCCCCCTTTTCGGACAGAGACTATGAAACTTTTGTAATGATTCTATGATAAGAGCTTGAAGCTAAGCAAAATATGACATTCAACGAGTTTTGATGTAACTCGCAACCCCTTTCCAAAAACGTTGCTACGCCCCTGAATTTTGCCTCATTTAATATTTATAAAACATGTTACTTTACATGTTTTATACAACAATACACGTACGGTGTTCCCAATATTCAAATGATATAATTGAATTGTGAAACAGGTACTCCGAGCAAACCTATCCTAACAGAAGGGTTTGCTCTTTTCCAGGTGTCCACATGGCTGTGAAGCGCATGATAGTGACAGTGGATGCCAGAGAAAGGAAGACCTTGCAGATGGATGTCAAGGTCATCATGAAGGCGGAGTGCTCATTCATCGTCAAGTTCTTTGGTGCTCTTTTCCGAGAGGGGGAGGTGATTTTCCTTTGATTTCTCCCATTCATTCATTGTCATTGACAAACAATGTTCGGTTGAAGTTAATTGTGTTCGATATTTGAGTACCAACGGAGTACTATTTAAACACTGAATCAAACTTTCTGTCTCTAGTATTTATCCCTCATAATCCTCATCATATTATTCGTAATTATCTGCCACTTCATAACCCCTGTGCAGGTTTGGATCTGCATGGAGCGAATGGACACCTCCCTTGACAAGTTCTACAGGTTCGTGTACCAGACGATAAACCAGGTCATTCCCGAGGAAGTGCTGGGTAAAATGGTGGTGTCTATCGTCAAGGCACTCAGCTATCTCAAGAAAGAGGTGAGTTCAGCTTGTTTGACTGAACCATTAAGTTGGTAATGACTTATTATGAAAGTCTTTGATATTTCCATTACCGGTGCAATGAAGATTTCATGCTCCTATTTTTGCATTGATTCTACACTGAAATATATCGGCATTGACGCTTTCGATGATCAATGAGACAGCAGGAATCAATAATCACGCATTTCACTTTGTAACGAACCCAGTTTGCGTCAGAATATCCTGTGTACCACTGTACCGAGGAGCATCAAATTGTTTATCAAAACACTTATTCAAAAAGACCGACACTAAATCTCAAATTGTCTGTGTACTCCACTTTCCGGTGTTGGCAAAGACTTTCATATGTTTGTCATGCATATAAAGAAACAAACAACAACGCATATTATTGTAAGATTATTCAATTCATTATATTCCATTTCAAATGATTTGCATGTAACTGGCCTGTTTGTACATATTATTATTTGACAGCTAAAGAGTGATTATTTGACAGCACAATCAACAAGCTCTACTGAACACTGTTTTAATTCTGTCTAACATTTAAATGGTGGTTTGTCGTCATGGCCAATTGAATGAAAAACTGTTCTACAAAAAATTCTACACATATCCAACTCTCAAGACCAGCAACTGACGCCTTATCCTCATATCACTAAAGCTGTCCCCTAACGTCACGTCTCATTGCTGAGATACCTTATTAACAATATTATTAATAAAGTAAAAGTATTTATTAAAACATCATTCACTAAAATTAAAACCTCCTCCCCGCAGCTGAACATCATTCACCGGGACGTGAAGCCGAGTAACATCCTGATAGACAGCGAGGGTCACATCAAGATGTGCGACTTCGGGATCAGCGGAGAGCTGGTCAACAGCATAGCTGCCACTCGAGAAGTCGGGTGCAAGCCTTACATGGCACCAGAGCGCATAGACCCTGCACCAGGTGAATAGCATAGACCCTGCTCCAGGGTCAAGAGGGGGTGCAAGCCTTACATGGCACCAGAGTGCATAGACCCGGCACCAGGTAAATTGTAAGAGGGGGTGCAAGCCTTAAATGGCACCAGAGCGCATAGACCCGGCACCAGGTAAATTGTAAGAGGGGGTGCAAGCCTTAAATGGCACCAGAGCGCATAGACCCTGCATCAGGTAAATTATAAGGTGGGGTGCAAACCTTACATGGCACCAGAGCGCATAGACCCTGCACCAGGTAAAAAATAAGAGGGGGTGCAAGTCTTACATGGCACCAGAGCGCATAGACCCTGCACCAGGTAAATTATTAGACCCACCAGGTAAATAGTAAGAGGGGTGGCCTTACATGGCACCAGAGCGCATAGACCCTGCACCAGGTAAATTGTAAGGTGGGGTGCAAACCTTACATGGCACCAGAGCGCATAGACCCTGCACCAGGTAAATAGTAAGGGGGGTGCAAGCGCATAGACCCTGCACCAGGTAAAATGTAAGAGGGGTGCAAGCCTTACATGGCACCAGAGCGCATAGACCCTGCACCAGGTAAATTGTAAGAGGGGGTGCAAGCCTTACATGGCACCAGAGCGCATAGACCCTGCACCAGGTAAATAGTAAGAGGGGTGCAAGCCTTACATGGCACCAGAGCGCATAGACCCTGCACCAGGTAAATTAGTAAGAGGGGGTGCAAGCCTTACATGGCACCAGAGCGCATAGACCCTGCACCAGGTAAATTGTAAGAGGGGTGCAAGCCTTACATGGCACCAGAGCGCATAGACCCTGCACCAGGTAAATTGTAAGAGTGGGTGCAAGCCTTACATGGCACCAGAGCGCATAGACCCTGCACCAGGTAAATTGTAAGAGGGGGTGCAAGCCTTACATGGCACCAGAGCGCATAAACCCTGGTCCCTGCACCAGGTAAATTGTAATAGAGGGTGCATTTGGGCATACATGGCACCAGAAGAAGTGCATAGATCCTGATTCTCAATCATGGCACCAGAGCACAATCCTTGCAACCCCATGGCACCCATAAACCCCCCAGGTAAATTGTGAGACTCGTTCCAGCCACATTGCAACCCCCTCCCTTCCACAGGTCGGGACGGCTTTGACGTCAGGTCGGACGTGTGGTCGCTGGGCATCTCCGTGATCGAGCTCGCCACGGGCAAGTTCCCCTTCCCACACTGGAACAGTGTCTTTGACCAGCTGACCAGCGTGGTGGACGGAGACCCTCCTTCCCTCCCCGCCTCAGGGAACTTCACCGATAACCTCAGAGACTTCGTGGTTCAGTGCCTGATCAAGGACGTGGACAGGCGTCCCAAGTTTCCCGTCCTGCTGTCCCATCCCTTCATCGTGGAGAGTGATGTGAGGGTGGTGGACATGAAGCAGTGGTGTAGCGAGGTGTTGAACAGAGCTGTAGCTATGAAGGTCAAACTATGAGGAGTTACTTAGCCCCTAAAACAAGGGACACCTCTATAACAATGGTGGTGGCGGTGTCAAGGCGAGGCCATGGTAACATGGTAACATGGTCGTGTCATGGTAACATGGTCGTGTCATGGTAACATGGTCTTATCATGGCTACATGGTCGTGTCATGGTAACATGGTTGTGTCATGGTAACATGGTCGTGTCATGATAACAAATTGGTCGTGTCATGGTAACATGGTCTGGTCGTGTCATGGTAACATGGTCTGGTCGTGTCATGGTAACATGGTTGTTTCATGGTAACATGGTCGTGTCATGGTAACATGGTGGTGTCATGGTAACATGGTTGTGTCATGGTAACATGGTCGTGTCATGGTAACATGGTCGTGTCCTGGTAAGGTGATGACTGTGACTGGTGTTATTTTGGTAACTTGCTCCGCTTATATGTACCACTATTTCCAGTGATTGTGCTTTCATCTGTTTCATTTATATCAACCTTTACCAAGTCTTTTGACCTGCCGCTGCAACGCGTTATGTATCACGTGCAACGCGTCACGCATTATGTACCACGTGCAATGCGTCACACGTGACTTGTGTAGACTTTCAATGCGAGTAACTGACTTTAAGAGTTTTGTTTTACCTTAGATCCCCCTGTAATTGAACTTCATCCCAGAACACATTGCTGAAATTCCATGATTCTCTATTAGTCTATTCTCCTGTTGAAGAATAGACAATATACTTCTAGTGTCAAATTGCACCCGAATGTTTTGTATGTAAGTTGAGATTTAAAAGATTTAGTCACGTGATTAATATATTATTGATCGGTATTTTACAGTTTATATACGATTGTCTCATACGATTCATCACTCACCCAGCTAAACAATTGTCACGTACTGATCATGTGACCCGATTATTTCAGTCTAATTTAATCACGTGACAAACCTGCAATCTGCATAACCTACCTGGATTGAGGATGGTAAATGTGTGCTGATATACCACGGTTTTGTACTGATTTATATTCTATATATTATATGATCATGTTATAGTATATTGCAATATAACTTTAAACCATAATTAATTTGTTTAGATTTAAAATCATGACGCAGTAAACCTTTGAAAAACCAGATCATCTATTGATACTCCCATTGCAGTTTATTTCCTCCGTGCGTGATATTTCACTTTAATTTTCGAGTCAGCAACCCTCGTTTCTTTCATGGCCTCACTCCATGATTTATTTTGGAATTGGAATTTTTCAAAACTAAGGTTTACTGCACAGTTTGAGGGTCTGTAAAATCCCAAGGCCAGGTGTGAAGGATATTTCACTGATAATGTAAGATATTTCTAAGTAGTATCGAGTATTATATCTATGCATCAATACGATCGTTCTCGTAAAAGTGATAACAGTTTTAATTTTATCTTTTAAATTTTAAGCAGTATGATATAAATACACACTTACAGACGCGCAATGAAGAGAGATCATGATATTAGACCCTTTTTAAAGATATGCCAAGACAAATATGTATTGTACGTTTTGTTGCTGTAAATAAAATAACCCTTTGCTGTGATGTATTGGCCCGTAGAATGCACACTTGTATTTGTGTATAGTTGTACTATGCAGTATACACGTATACTTGTGTACTGTACACTGTGCACTGTGTAACTGTGTTGGATTCACTATACAGTATAATATAGAAAGTATCTCCATGTAGCACAAGACTTAGCCCTAACCTACAACTTTTAAAAGTTAGCGTCGTCACAGTTCACACCTCAATGTATTTATAAGTTTTAGTGTATGTGTGCGCTTTCTTGGAGTAAAAGCTGCGGTTTGATTTGTAATTTAACATTTATCACATGGTTTACTAACAATGCTATACACACTACCCCTAAAAGTATAATGGTACAGTGGAAATTTTGTGGAATTGCCATCAAGAACATTTTCAGCTTGAACTCTTGACTTAGACTGAAAATAGATCAACCCCAGAATCAACCCATATTTCTTTATTTTTCCCCCGAAATTTCCATTACAATTGTACCACTATTTTGATGTACTGTGTTGTTGTGGTAGAGAAAGGAAAGGATATAATATATTGTTTTACCTTGCTAAACGACGATAGACATAGTTTTTAATCAAGATTTATTTGATGTTGTTGATACTTCTTTATTGATAATACGGGTGAGAAACGATAACCAATATTGGAAAAAAAGCCAAGAGAAACACTCTAATTGGTACCTGAGTGACCACTTTCCAGTTTAATTGGTTTAATTGATTAATATTGAGATATTACAGGGCGCTGTTGTATAAAAGTTACACACCGCAACTTACGGAGTCGCTAATAGACGATAGTGGGTTTAATGGTTTTATACATTCGATTCAGTCCTCAACGGTTTTTTCAGTTATCGTTTGTCATTCGGAGTGTCGTAACACGCACTGTGTCTCATAGTGTGTTGTGCCATGCTATCCTTTTGTAAAATTTGTAATGTTAGTGTGTTTCAATGTTTCTACGGTTATTCTTACAATTCCCGTTGCTCCTTATATTGGGCTATACCATGATAGCTTCAAATGTTTCGCTAAGTTTAAGATGCAGCTGCGGTCCTTTATTGTTTTGCTCTTGTAATGTATGTCGAAATTTCATTCAAATTTTTCTCGATTTCAACACTTTCAAATTAAAGGTCGTGGCACGAATGTCACACCTGGAAACTTGTCGTGTGTGCGCGCGCGCGTGAAAAAGCACACAATTTTCCCAGCGCGAAATAAATAAAGGATCCCATTTATGCATCAAAAACTAGCAATAGGAACTTCGGAGGAATTTTCTTGGTACGTGTACGATTCGACAAGTGTGCGATATGGCTGGCAATAAAACTTGGCACATTTACCGCTAATTGTTTACCTAATCATGGGACTAATTTACTCTCTAATCGTTCTAATTATACCTATTATTTGTGTAGGGCAGCAATGGCAGATCCTCTGTTTATGGTGAAGACAGCCTTCTACATCGGGTCTTACAGACAATGTGTCAAAGATGCTCAGAAGATGCAGTCGGGGGATAGCACAGTGAATCTGGAGAAAGATGTGTTGATGTACAGAGCGTATTTGGGAGAGGGTGAGACGTTAATTCCTAGGACATTGATTAGGGCGTGACTTCTCAAACTGAGCTATGGTGCTTTTAGAAAATTCACACTTCCAATGCGCTCCATATACACTTACAATGCGTTTCTCGTTCACCATTTTCTTTTCAGGTAAATACAACCTTGTAATTGGGGAGGTAGAGACTAGATCAGGACCTGAGTTCAAGGCTTTGTTGCTCCTCGCTAAAATCATGCAGAATCCGAACAACAAAGATGCTATCATTTCAGAGGTGAGATTTGTATCCCATTCAATGCTGCCATCAAACTCATCTTTGAGTATGTCAACTACCAGCAATGAATAGTTCTTCTAGCATTTGTGTTTCTCTCCACCACTGTACACATGTCGTCCCCTTCCCTTCAGAACCCTGTCCCCTCTCACAGGTTGGTAACGTTTTGAACGAGTGTGAAGTGAGCGTATGTCCTGAGGTAGTCGCCCTGCTCTGTGCTAACATCTACCTACTTGCCGGTGACTTCGAGTCCACACTCCGCGTTACAAACTCTGCTAACTCTCTGGAATGTGCAGCTCTGGCAGTACAGACCCTCCTCCAGATGAACAGAGTAGATATTGCCACCAAGGAAGTTAAGAAGATGCAGGAGGGAGATGATGATGCTACTGTCACTCAGCTCGCCACTGCTGCCCTCAACATCGCCATGGCAGATGCTAAGAGTGTGCAGACTGCACTTTACATCTACATGGAGCTGGCTGATAAGTTCGGTCCTACTCCCATCCTGCTAAACGGACAGGCAGTGTGTCTGATTCTCCAGGACAAGGCTGAGCAAGCCGAGGATGTGCTACAGAAAGCGCTTGATAAGGATAGCGGGCACCCTGAAACCCTGATTAATCTGTCCATAGTGTCTCATTTCCTGGGGGCTAGAGACTCTGCCAAGAGGTACACGGCCCAGGTCGAGGACTCTCATCCCCACCACCCGTACGTGGTTAAGATGAAGGAGAAGGAGAAGATGTTTGACGAGTTATCATCAGCACTCCTTGCTAACCGATAAGAGTCTAAACTAATGTGTGCATGATATGTTATTGGTAAGGGTTTGATTAACGAAGTATAACTTCACTGGTTCTGCATTTCGTTTAGCCAAAAGTTTGTTATTCTCGATGCAATTAATTTTTCCTGTTTAACTGCAGGCAGTTATTTCATGATGAAAATGATTGACTCTTCAAACCGATAACGCTTAGATGGAATAGACTTCAAAATGTTATGGACATGTTCGTGTTCACTAGTTTCAGGGCTGTTTTTGGTTCATAATTCGTTGAAAATTATGTGGATTGTGGAATTTTTAGCTGTAGAAAAGAAATTACCACAAAGATTCATCCAACATTTCAGATTTAGATAAAGCAATTTATTCGATAAATCATTAAGATAACGATTGCATGTGACTGTTTAGATTTAAGAAAATTATCTTTATGAATTTGTTAACATTATTGAATTTAAGAATCCATGACATTTTCAGTGAATTACTCTTGTCGGCGACAGTCCAGGAAATGGATTTAAATTATTGAAATAGTTCTGGGAGCTCGGCAACTTTTCATTAAGGATCAAAGAAATATCATTTTGCCTAACATTTTGTGCGAAATTTATAGACATCAAGAATGCACTCAGTCATGATTCTTTGAAAAGTCTTTGAATGTTGTAAAATCGTTGAATGTTAAGATGAATGAAATACTTATCCCCATACTTCCCAGTGCTAGCAACATGGTAGAAGTAGTAACACTCGACTCAGACGATGACTCAATCACTGAAATAAAAGACGCTCCGACCCTTCCCCTTTTCGAGCAACTCATGTGCGATCTCAAACGCGTCACATACGGAAACACGGCCTTCAAAGGCCTCCTCAGCTCGCTCGTCCTCCTGAAGGAGCAATGTGACCCGGAGTACCTCGAGAGTGAAGTGTTTGCTGATGATGTTGAGGACTGCAGAAAGGACTTAGCACTGAGAATTGCATGGCTAAGATCCGTGACTTGGGTCTGCGACTGACCAGTAATAAGGTCGATACAGGTGGTCCGCTGACCATGGTCCCGCCCCAGAAGCGCCGGAAGTTGGATGCTCCCAGGAGTAATCCTGCGGAAGATCGGACGCCGGTAACCTTACAGAACAGTACAAATTCTAATGGCAATCACGGGAACAATCGCAGTGTTCCTGGATTAGCTCAGAAGAAGAAGAGCTGCTTCAACAAGTTGGCAAAACAAATGAAGAGTTGCCCTGCTAGCCCCTCTCTCAGCAAGCGATTACTCAGTATGTTACCCTCGGGAGGGATAGTGAACCTATCTGGGGATTTCTCCAGATCACCTGATACTCCTAACTCTGCTGCTGCCAACACCAATCCCTCTGTGTCCGACCCTCCAAGTGACATTATCATTTTATCCCCTTCACCATCGGCAAGCTCTACCGAGAATCAGATAGATAAACTACAAACTAGCCCCAAACCTTCAGAACCCTGTCCTAAACAAAACCCCTCAAAACACAGCCCTTCATCAGACCGGTTATCCAAATCACCCAGCCCTTCCTCCCCGTCACCTAGCTCCAAATCATCCAACCCTCCCTCGCCACCGCGTCCTAGCACCATCCTCTCCAACCTATCCAAGATAGAGACCCGGTTCCCTGACGACCACGACGTGTTGGTCGTTATCAGGATATTATCAAGCGAGATATCCCGGATGAATATAACGGAGTGCAGTTCAGCAGTGGAGAAGTACTGTAAAATCCTGGTCAAGTTGAAGAGCGCGTACTCTATCCTTTTCACCTGCTCAGGCTCCTCAAAATGAAGTATTTCTCGGAAGTTAACCCCGTGCACATCTCTCCTGAGACCTGGTGTTCGGACCAGACTTTCCTGCTGGCGGACTTTGTTATGGTGTCGCTTTTTAAGCGGCTGTTGTGCCGAGTTCTGCCTGAGAGTCGGAGACCAACGGTGGAGCTGTTCGTCAAGAAGTTCTCTAAGTATGGTGACAAATTAAGTTGATTGTATGATAAGAGAATATCAATAACAAATAAACTTTGAGAATTATTTTGATTCAACTATAACAATTACTTCTTATGAAGTGTAGACTGTAGACCTCATTGATCCATGTCCAAATGCCTCGAATGTTTTCAGTGCGAGCAACGCCCAGAAGGAAACCATCATCTCCATGATTTCCAAGTGTGACATTGTCGAAGACACGGGAGATGGGATCCAGAGTAAGTCCTACAAAACCAGCCTGTTACGGTGTCTGGGGGACTGTATGGAAGTTTTCATTAAACCGAGGAGTGAGTCTAAACCAAAGAACGCTACAGTCTCACTGAGTCGTTCTAAGAGTCGGTCTAAAAGCAGTACTGATGTTGTTGACTTGGAAAAGGAGCCAGATTCAAGGTAAATTGAATGGATGTATTTGTGTTGTATTTGCTGTAGTGTGGGCCGTTGCGGGTACTTGTATTTATCACGAATTAAATTTCATACATGGTACTCTTCCCAAACTTTGTGGTTTCGATTAATTTTCCTCATACATTTTTTTTTCAGGGAGTCTCAAAAGCAGTCAAATTTGCTGTCACCGACACTTTGTTCCAGCATCATAGCATTCCCAACGAACGATCCTGGGTCAGACAGCAAATCGGAAACTTTATCTGAACCCGCCGATGATTCCAAACCTTCAGATAAATCTGATCGGACTGTACCCTCTTTTGACATCGGGATAGCACCTGAATCCACCGATAACCATCAGAACTTGTTGGAAAATGCTGAGAATGTCAGGCCAGATGCTGAGGTTTCAAAAAGTTCCATTGAATCCACTGCTGATACAGACAGTCCGCTGGAGCCGTCAAACCTAAAACCAACCACAGAGCTTTCTTCAGAAGCTCAAACTAATGAGTCTGTTCCTAATAGTGACACCGGTATCAGTGACAAAGTGAATGAGGACGCCATTTGTTGTAGCCAAAATAAGGTGACTGATGAGACCAGTGACACCGGTGTCAGTGCCAAAGTGGATGTAACCGACGAATCCGCGATTGAATCCCCTGCTGAGGACACAGCTTCACAAGCGAATTGTGGAACTGGAGTTGTATCTTTAGAAAGTTGTACTGAAAAGGCCTCAAAAGAGGAAAGTGACCAGGAAGAGCTCAATGAGTCATTAGACGATGATCTACCAGAAACAGGAATATTGATTTCTGAAACTAACGTTGAGGGAAACGACTTGACATCAGAAAATGGTGCTGAAAAGGATACTGTTGAAAGTGCCATGGAGGTCACTGGAGCGGTATCCTCTGAAAACCAAGATGTGGAGATGTCTGAAGACACGGCCCTTAGTGATGAAGTGATGGATTCGACTGATGTGCCTACTGTGCTGGATGTTGATATGGAGGAAAGATTAGAATCTCCTGAGGTTCCTGAAGTCGACATGGCAGAGAGCACACCAGAGTCTGAGACAAATGATGAGGAGAATCCTGACACGGAGAATTGTGACAATGTGGTTACACCCCAGAAATCACAGGTCCAAATTATCAATTCCTTAAACGACAGAGCAGAGAATGATAAATGCCCTGAGAAGGTAATAACAACAGGCCTTAATATTGAGAAAGATGCTGAGGAACCTCCGGTACCTGCTGACCCATCTTCTCAAGCTTCACTGGAGTTCATTGAGGCACCAGAGGCCAAAACCATCTTCTCAACCTTCATTGGAGTTCATTGAGGAACTATCAAATGAGTGCATGATAACGTCAGTCAAAGAATCTACCGTTCGGTATGTAGAGATATCAATAGATGACAAGAATTCCTCAGAACATGCCTCAAAGACTTGCTCAGAAAAGGAACCAGGTGATCCGGCTAAGAGAGTACCAGTGGTGTTGTCTGATTCTCCTGTAGCAAAACCTGCCAAGTTTTCGAGGCTCCCATCCTCTGTTACCAAGGAAAAACTTTCCGTTGCCAGGAAAACACTATCTGTCACCAAGGAAACACTTTCTGCTCCCAAGCAACCCCCTTCCGGCAAAGAACGCGTCTCCAAACAGAGAGAAAACTCTGGAGATGATAGCTCGAGGTGCCCGCCTAAAAGAGTTCAACTCATCTCATCCGTTTCACCGGTTTCTAAAGCTGCATCAGCATTCTCTGACCAACCTTGTTCCTCAAAACGCCTGGAATTTCCTGCCGAGCAGAAAGAACAGTCCGGGAGCGAAGGTATGCGGAATCAATCCTTATCGCCTATTTCCTTATTTCTGTTGTTTTAGAAATTTCAAGTCTGTCAAATCCTTTAAATTTATTAATACGTAGCGACTTAGCGGCTCATGAAAATGATATTTCAGATGCCCTGAGTGTGGTAATATTGATGTTTCAGATGGCCTGAGTGTGGTAATGTTTCAGATGATGTGAGTGTGGTAATACTGATGTTTCAGATGATGTGAGTGTGGTAATATTTCAGATGACGTTAGTGTGGTAATGTTTCAGATGACGTTAGTGTGGTAATGTTTCAGATGATGTGAGTGTGGTAATAGTGATGTTTCAGATGATGTGAGTGTAGACGAGAATGCCCCGGATTACTTGGAGAAGATAGCACGGATTGAGAAGCTGAGTAAGAAACTGGTCCGGTTAGCCAGGAGGATCAAAGCAGTGCAGGAGGCTGATATGGACAGCGATGAGATGGACAAATGGGGCAATCTTTACCTCCAGGTAAGGGAGTTGGGGAATGTTTAGGCTTAGAAAATTACCAGTGAAAGTAATATGACCCTGGTTGTATTTCGTTTCAATTTTGATATAAGACTTGATACCCTCAAGATTAATCTTTCAAACTGTAAACTGTTGATACACACTCAACACTAAATTGTCGTTTCTGTTTGCACTTTGCAGATTTTACTGCGAATTTGTTTTTGTCAGCTCGGGCTATTATCTTGCGTTTTTGGCTTCATGTTAAAAACCTGTTGCATATTGTCTCTGATCGTTTTGTTTGCTCTCTATTTATTTGCTTTCAGGTAGTATGTTTCCTCTTATCTATCTCTGACTACTACTTCCTTTGCTGACTGCATCATTTGCCTTCAGGAAGCGAAGCTGAAGAAGAAGCACAGGAGCGTGTTAAGGGAATTGGAGGAGATTCAGGGCGAACTTAACGTGCACTACAGCTTCAACGTAAAGATTAACTGCGGCATCCCAAAGCTCTCTAAGTATATCGAGGACAGACTCAATGCCAGACAGGTCAGTACCTTGCATGAGCGTGTATGATGGGTATATTCGCTTTTTAAGTGGGATTGAAGGGAAGAAAAGTTTCCATTTTGTTTGTGTTGGTGACATGAATGGGCATGAATACTGAACTTCTACAGTTCTACATGTGTGTACTATGAAGACGCGATATTTACTGTTCGAGTGATCAATTTTGATAGGATGTATGTCAAAAGAACTGTTTTGCGTCTTTATTTCCCTCGAAATTTCCCCATATATTCTCTCAGAAATTTCCTCATTTCTTCCCTTAGAAATTTCCTGACATAGAGGACGTACGGCGGCTGATTGAGCGAGGTCTAACGGAGTGCAAGATGACGATGAAGGAACCTAAGATCAAGACCCTGGCTAAGCAGGTGTTCCTGGATGCTGGTACCCAGATACAGAACCACCGCAAGACAGAACTCAGGTAAAGCAACCTAGTGCAAATAGCGTGAAAAATGGACGCTGTGATTTCATTGATTCCACTTTTTAAATCAGGACACTGAAGTCAGTCATCACTGAGAAACACCTAACTTATCCTGTTGTAGTCTTGAGGACATGAACACTTTTGATCCATGACTTTTGATATATTTGATCCGTATATTCCAACTTAACTTGCCACAGGTTGGATGGCGGATTCCATCTCATGGATCAGGTGGATGCTACTAAAGATCCAGCCAAGGATGATGCAACCCTAAGACAGAAGCTGAAGAGGAGTAAAACTGATGCCAAGGAAAAGTTGAAGAGCATTCAAGAAAGGTTTGATTAGGCCGAAAGCTCTAAAATGTTCGTTAGGTATGCTCATTCTTGATTTAGGAATAATCAGCCCTGCTAAACGGACTAAAAATGAAATTTACTGTTCAATACTGACCCAGCTGATCAATTTTGATAGAATGACCCCTGGTGAACCCTACTGACCCCTGGTGAGTGAACTAGTTTTGCGACTTTTCTTGACCCTGCTTCCTGACCCTGGTAGAGCCCTCTAAAATTGACCCCTTTCTGATTCTTCATGAATGTTTTAAAGCATTTAAAATAGCACTGACTTATAATGACGTACGGCGACTGATTGAGCGCTCAAAAACATAAACGAGTCAGTTATATTTTTCATGTTATTCTGTTATTCAAGTCCTCAAATAAGACAGGACACGTTGGTCTAATTCAAGTCAGTTCTTCCTGGAGTTGGTCAAGTTAGTCAAGCCAAATTAGTCAACCACTCAAGTCAAGTTCAGAACTCAGGTCATGGTCATGTCAACCAGGTATGTCAGTCATGTCAGTCATGTTGAAGAATTGACGTCATGTCAGTCATGTCACTATGTCAGTCATGTCAGTTTAAATTGTCATGTCAGTCATGTCAGTCATACTGCGTCAAATGTCATGTCAGTCATGTCAGTCATGTCAGTCATGTCAGTCATGTCATGTCAGTCATGTCAGTCATGTCAGTCATGTCAGTCATCCATTTCATGTCAGTCATGTCAGTCATGTCAGTCATGTCAGTCATTTCGTTCGGGTAAGTCTGGTCGGTCAGGTCGATCAGGTTAGTCAGGTCAAGTCAGTCAAGTGAAGTTAGTTCGATTAAGTTATTCCGTTTTGACCTTTTGACTGTCTTGAACGACAGGGCCAGGACTGACCCGACCGATATGATTGACTTGTCTGACTTGACCGTATGGCTGACCTGGCAGACTTGAATAACTTAATCGAACTAACTTCACTTGAATAACTTGACTAACGTGACTGTCCTGACTTATTTGACTGACTTGAATAACAGAATAACATAACGAACATGAAAAATATAACTGACTCGTTTATGTTTTGAGCGTGCGTTTAGGGTGCCTCGATCGAGGCAAAACAGACCAATAAAGCGTCATTATAAGGCTGAGTACTATTTTAAATGCTTTAAAACATTCATGATATGTTAGAATTATGATCAGGAAGTGGTCAGTAGGGGGAACTGTGGGGGTCAGTAAGGGGTTCACCAGGGGTTCACCAGGGGTTCCAGGGGGTCAGGGTCGCGCAGGGGGTCAAAAGGGGTCAGTAGGGGTCAGTAGGGGTTCACCAGGGGGTCACCAGGGGGTCAATAGGGGTTCTGTAGGGGGTCAGTAGGGGGTCAGCAGGGGGTCAGTAGGGGGGTCAGTAGGGGGGTCAGCAGGGGGTCAGTAGGGGTCAGTAGGGGGTCAGCAGGGGGTCATTGGTATACTTTCATACGACCAAATTGGATTGAATAAATTGGTGAAATACGGCATTTTTAGGCATTTTCTGATTTTCCTAACTTCTCGATCACGGAATATCGTTCTAATTTAGTTTTCCTTGTTACAAAATCAATTAATGCACGGTGCCCTCTTTCTTGAAACACCTCAACCCCCAGGTTCGACAACAAGCAGCTTATGAAGGAGTTCATTGACAAGGATATCTTCGACGATGAAGTCCAGGAAATGGAGCCCTCCTCCCCTCGAGGTAACCACGGTAACCAGGATGATGACGTCACTAAGGAAACTGATGACGTCACATCACATGAAGTGGTTGATATATCAGAAGATGAGGAGGAGGAGGAGGAAGATGAGGAAAGTAACTCACGGACAGAAAGTGGCTCTAGTGACAGTGATGACATTGTGGAGCTGAACTAGATTATTACTATAGTTGTCATGGTGATAATATTTAGTTGTCTTGGTGACAAGGTATAACATTTTTCACGGTGGTTTCAAAGTTAAGTTGTCACGGTGGTTTCAAAGTTTAGTTGTCATGTAGGCCATGTCATGGTGACGTTCTTGGTTTCGTTGCTTATGTTTTGTATTTTTGTCATATGCTAATTTTCCTACGTTATTTGTTTTTAACCATCGTACAGAACACTTCTTTGTTTTATCAACGATATCCCGAACGAAATGGAATATCCCTGGTTCCACTTAAATTCCTGGAATTTAAATTAATATTAATTCTTTTTGTGAATCTGAATGTTAATATATTCATCTCATATAATTCACCTGATACTTTACATTCAGAGCGTTATTTCTTAAACAGTTTACTTTTTTGTATAATATAAACGTTTTGTATGAACGTTTTGTATAAACCTAGAGTAAAAGTTTACTCACATTTCTTGTTTGTTGAGACTGCAGTTAATTGCAATCAGTAATTTACGTTATTGAAATAAATATATTCGTGTATCATTGTCTCATCAAAATATGGTCTATTACTTTTTTTGTTCTAATACATAGTAGTTAACCGGTTGACGAAATGACTAAGAATTCATTTTGTAATTTCTTCTTAACTTTTAATTTACAGTTTTATTGCCCAGGATGTGAAATGAGCAGGATGTTGTTATGATGACACCTTCATCCACTTGCTGAACCTACAGAGAGTATAAAGTACAAAGACCTTTGTTGAAGTTGGTTGGAGTGAGCGACTGGGCTATATATCCTGAACCTCAGATTGTGTGTGAACTTCACGCCCCTCTCTCTGAGTTTAGGCATCTACCAGTGAACTAACCTCACACTCCCCAAATAATCTCTCTCTGAGTCTTCCAGTGAACTAGCCTACATTTCCTACTTTCTGTACTCCCCTTTCTGCTGTCTGTATTTCCCTCTCTGAAGTTGTCTACTCCACAATGTCTCTGGTAGACGCTCTCAAGGAGTTGTCACGGGATAGACAGTCACAGAAGTGTATTTACACCATACTGGCTACATTCGCAGGTAACCACAATAACCTAAACCAGCTGTTTTATGGTCTGAGTAGTTCATTCAATTTCAAACTGATCCTAATGAAGTTTTTTTTTTAAATATTGCATTGAAACAAAATAAAGCCCTTGCCCCTTTAAAATAAACGAAACTGCACTTTCCCTTTAACGCCTTCACCAACAATTAGTAAAACTCTCTCCGTGTTTTCAGGTATTCTGCTGATGTTTTATTGGGTTTATTCGACGGGAAGTTTGGCGTTGAGAGCACTCACCTTCCTAACTCTCTTTGACTTCGCCAACCTTATCACAGCCCTCCTATTCAGGTAACAATGGCCATTAGTCGGTACTTTGCATTTAAACTGGTGTGCTGATTGGGCAATTAGTGTGTTCATTGTCCAATTACCGTGTAATTGAGTCTCATTGACACGCTCATTCCACAATCAGCCCGACCACTTTACAACTTAGTGGAATGTATTACCAAATCAACCTATAAGTCTCCACATTGGGTTTCTTTATGTAAGTGAGTTTGACGCAATTAAACACCCAGGTGGTCTGAAAAGCAGCGTCCCAACCTGACCTTTACATTTGGTTACTCAAGAGTCGAGGTCCTCGCTGTCTTCTCAGCGACCTATACACATTACGTTTCACTGTGTTAATATTAGAAAATGTAACGTTTTTACAAGGCGCAGAAGCCAATGCTTGATACATGTAACGAACTTACACAGATGATGTAATGCATGCTTGATTGGATGTTGTGTCGTGTATATTGTTGTCAATCAATCAGCTTGATATTGTATTGCCTTAATCCAAACCCCCAAACTCAAATCGGCTTTCAGTGATCAAACCTTTTTTTTGAAATCAGTAACTCCCATTTCAGCAACAAACACTCATCAATTAATCCACCATGTTGATTCAGTTTATCTCCTTCTTCATCATGTTTATTTACTCCTTTCTCAGCGACCCTGCTAACGCAGTTCATCTCCTTCTTTATAATCAAGGAGGCGGTACACCACCTCCTGGAAGGCCTAACTCTTCGGCCTGACAGCATGCTGCCAGCCACGCTCTTCGGCCTCGGCCTCCACTTCGGAGCTACCTTCCTGGTGAAGATCCCGGCCTACGAGCACCTGTCCCATGCCTCCCCCAGCAACTGGGTCCAGGACTCCGTCAACGACCTCGGTAATCCAGGGTGATTTAATGTTTTCACTGCTTTATTAGTTAGAAGATTACTCAGAATGAGATCATGAGATCTTCAAAGGAAGCTGATTACTTCTATCGTTTATACTTCATGTTTATGTCTTCATGTTTATTAACTAGTTGAATCAGCGCAAAATGAAAATTATGAAATGTGAGACTTCATTCCCCGCCAGGCAGCAGTTTGTTCGGCTACGTCCCTCTCTTGGCTGGTGTCTTCCTGCCAGGGAAACCTCTCAACCCTCTTGCTTTAGTGACAAGTGAGTGTGAGAACCATCAAGTTTAAAGTATAATCTAACAAACATACCTAATGGGTTGCACAATGCCCAACAACCATATTACGTGTTTGTAAGCAACCATATAACGCTCGTTATCAGGGAACCGTAACGCGTTTTTTATAGGCAACCTTAACACGTTTTCAGGCAACCTAAACACGTTGCCAGGCAACCATAACACGCTACCAGGCAACCATAACGCGTTACCAGGCAAC
Source organism: Beroe forskalii (assembly GCA_011033025.1). Lineage (NCBI taxonomy): Eukaryota > Metazoa > Ctenophora > Nuda > Beroida > Beroidae > Beroe > Beroe forskalii. Next base: position 879,728 of record WFMF01000007.1, on the reverse strand, counting down.
CATAACGCGTTATCAGGCAACCTTCACAGGTTACATTAAACCAGCACCATCACAAGTCTATCCTCGTTCGGGGTGGCAGTCTCCTACTATCTGGTTACATCGTACAACCTTCCTGGAGCTGATCCACTAATTGCTATACTAATTAGCTTCATCACCATAGCAACCTTACTTCCTATGACAGGTAATGATCAAATGCATGAATTTGCTGTGAGTAGATCGCTCGATTGACAGAGGGCTCCATAACTACGCACAAATTTGCTGTTCGCGTGTCAACTTTTACTTAGATTCAATCGAAAGTACATCAAGATTGCACTGCTTTATCGAGCCGTCTGTCAATCGAACGATCAGTACACTTATGCGAAGCTTCGGGAATCGAACCCATGACATTTTCACTGGCAGTTCCAAGAAGTGGTTGCTCTCCCACCCGCGCCACCCCTCCATCCTAACACTTTCCTTTTCTCCACAGTATACTGCAGCAAAGTTCTCCTGCAAACCACCCCCGCTCACATCATTGCATCGCTGGACAAGTGTCTCAGAGAAGCTGCTACTCTTGACGGTGTGCTGGAATTCAGGTAGAGCAGTTTGACTGGATAATCCTGCTTAGATTTAGAAATATCATGAATACTTTCGTAGCAGTTTGACTGAATAATCCTGCTTAGATTTAGAAATATATTTTTACTTTCTTATCGGTTCTTATTCGGATAATGTAAGTGCAAGAACTTTTGTTGCCATGAGGTTCATGGCATATTTGCCGTGTTTTCACTGGTTTTGTCACTCTCACACCACGCCCCCCAGGAATGAGCATTTCTGGACAGTGACGTGGGGCGTGTTGGCGGGAACACTGGATGTCAGGGTCCGGAGAGACGCCAACGAACAAACCGTCCTTGCTGAGGTAAGAGAGGCCTTGCTGAGGTAAGAGATTCCTTGCTGAGGTAAGAGATGCCTTCCTGAGTTAAGAGAGTCCTTGCTGAATGCTGAGGTAAGAGATGCCTTGCTGAGGTAAGAGTCCTTACTGAGGTAAGAGATGCCTTGCTGAGGTAAGAGATGCCTTGCTGATGTAAGAGATGCCTTGCTGAGGTAAGAGATGCCTTGCTGATGTAAGAGATGCCTTGCTGAGGTAAGAGAGGCCTTGCTGAGGACCTGAGGTAAGAGAGTCCTTGCTGAGGTAAGAGATTCCTTGCTGAGGTAAGAGAGTCCTTGCTGAATGCTGAGGTAAGAGAGTCCTTGCTGAATGCTGAGGTAAGAGAGTACTTGCTGAGGTAAGGCAGTTCTTTCTGAGGTAAGAGTTAGAGAGTCTTTGCTGAGGTAATGTAACTGTAAGAGTGTACGACAGTCCTTGATCAGTGACCGTTGTTTCATTATATAATTTCAATCAGCAGTCAATTGTCAACTCTCATTGTCAACTACGTTTACAATCTCCCCTTCATATCCCCCACTTTGTCTTTGATTCCCCTCAATCTCCTGCGCCTCTCTGATTTGCATTCCCTTTCTGACTCTCCCTTATCCCTAACACTCCGTCTTCAGGTTACACACCGGCTCTCGCAACACGTGACCCTGCTGAATGTCCAAGTAGTGAAAGAGGAGACGCCAGCTCTCTTCAACGCTCACACCACCTCCTCCTTCAAGCCGGTGATGACTTCCAGCAAGCCTGTCACCTCCTTCCCCTACAATAACGGCAGTAGTAGCAATTTGATGGGGTCAACTTACAATTACAGGCCTGCTGGCAGGGTCAATTCGCTCAACCAGGGTTTTAGGAACGAGAAAACACTTTAGTAGTTCAATAGAAATATAGAAGGGTGACAAATTTTGCAAGACTGCAGATCTTGTTTGGTGTGCGCTTTTGCGCGTAGCACACTTAACGAATAATAAAATTTTTACCTGTTCCCAATCGTGTTTTTGTTTTACAAAAAGGCATTGAGAAAAGGTTAGCAGAGATCGTGTTTTGTGGGGGTTGTGTGTATACTACCTTTACGCGTACTGTTAAATCTGAAATAGGTGGTGTGCTGCGCGCGACCGAATTTGGCCGTATGCGCGTGGTATGTATGTCACTTCATGCAAGCATCCGACTAATACTCCTTTATAATATCACTCGCGCCAATATAGTTTGGTGTAGTGGCATTCTGTACTGTTTGCACTGCAGCTAGCTTGCAGTTATCCGGGTTCAATGCTCTGTTCATCGTAATATTGAAACTTGGAAATTGATTTTCTTTAAATCTTCATCATTCTTCAATTTCTTCAAACTTTTTAATAATGAGAGTTACATGAATGACTTCCGATTTTCTTGAAATTCTCCATCATGAATTTACGCAATTTGAATCTTTAATCTTTAATCTAGTAATCCTTTTTAATGTTCAAGTTGGCACAGTTGATCATAAAGTCGCAAATTTCGACGCCCATGAAGGACATTGCATTTGGTTGAATATCAATAGTCGTCATGAGCAATCCGCGATCAAGTGAGCTCTGAGCATTAGCAACATAAGGTCAACTGAAAGTATGATTTGACAAAAACCATGGTTTAGGAAAATGGCTGTCAATCGAATCCATATTCCCGAGCCACTTGGTGAAGATTATTGCCTTATGCTCAAATGTTTTGGCTGTAAGATGGTTGAAAAACCATTTCAATAGTGTTTGTGGAGCAGAAGTTATGCAAGGTTTTCTATTGTGGAGCATTTTTGTGTGGAGCGGGCATATTTCAAAGCTTGTGTGAGGTTTTGAAATTATTTTTTGAGTGAACTTGGTACAGCATCATTATGCCCTTCAGATGCGATGAAAAACGATTCAAAACCATCCAACCAATGTGGAGTAATAGGCAATAACTGGAATTTTGAGACATATATCTATCCAACCAGGGTGTGGAGTTGAGATAGAAACAAATGGTTTTCATCACAGCAAAATTCATTCTCTTGTCAATTTAAATCAATCATATTCGTTTATTAATTCCTACCAACCACTGTGGAGCAGGCATTTCAAAAAGTCATGTCAAAAATCCATAATTTTAGACTTTTGTGGTTTTCAGATATGGTGCAAAAAGTGGCTGTAAAAGTCACAGGAACATTAAAATTTGCCCCAAGTTATCTATTCAAGTAACGTATTCCTAGGCCAACCATGTGGAGTAATTTAAATCTCTAACTAATCCAACCATGTGGAGCAAGGCCTGTTTGAATCGGAAAGACTGCTCCACTACGGTTGGATTGATGTCTCGGATCCATATGAGACTCTAATAATATGGATACATGAATAAACATCCTCTTGGAGCAAGATTCAACACCAAAGAGCTCCAACCAGTGTGGAGCTGACCTCCAAAATGATGCAAATATTAGTAAATCTAAAAAGTAAGTTTTACTCAATAGTATGTCACCATTAAATAAGTAATTTGCACATTCTTGTATTGAAAATTATGTTAATTTTATACTTTCTGTATAGTTAATTTATAGGCCAACCATGTGGAGCCAGTTTCGAGTTAACTTATAAATAATTTTAACCGTCCCCTTTTTCAAAATGAACACGTATCTTGCTCCACATGGTTGGTAAAACGTAACTTGATGATTGAACGACTACAATGCACAATCATAATCCAGTTTCTGCGTTATATCTATTGCATAATACTATATATCATCCTAGTGGTACAGCTCCAGGACTCCAGATGCCCTCAATGATGACCTTATTGCTCCACACTGGTTGGGTTGTTACTGTCGAGGACGCACACGAGATATATTTCTTAAGTTCTGATACCTCCATCTCAAGATTTGTTGGAATATTGAAGACGGGATACTATTTAATTGCCATAACTAAAATAGCCCCATTTTAAAGCCATTGCTCCACATGGTTGGATAGAATTGTTAAGTAAAACTTACCTGGGAATCTTTAATGATGTTTTTCAACTCGAATTAAACCAAAAATTGCTAATTCTCAGAATTTTAGTATCCCAAAATCATCCGTGTTAAAACGTGATTTCTGGTAAAAGTTTTGCCTCCACATGGTTGGATGAACGTGGTACAACCTCCACATGCATTGGAATAGTTGTAGGTTGATATTTACAAACTTCTGATGTCGTTTCTCATAAATTTGTGTCTTATTTGAGTCCATGCAGCCCCAATAATAGTTTTTACTATGAATGAGTTTCAAATAATCACCTACTCCACACTGGTTGGTCAATATATGATCATATATTAGCATATATAGTATTCTAGAGACTCGTATTGTTCCCTTACAAACAAAATACGAGCTGATTTCAGAAAAAATATGGTATTTTATGGCTCTGAAATCAGCCCAATTTTCATTGTTTTGCTCCACAATGGTTGGCTGTACGATCTTGTCCAACCAGGGTATTTCTAACTGTTTGGAGTATCATGTACACATTCCATTTCATAGAATAACCCCAAGTTCGACAAAAAAGCTTCAAGTGACAAATGGAGAATGCTAGTTTATATTGGTGTATGCTCCACATTGGTTGGATTTGAAATTTAAGAATTATATAAAACAATAGACTAAAGTATTATAAGTAAAACCTCAAATTTTGAGATATATTAAGTAAAAAACGGCGGAGATATTTAACTTTCAGTCCATCTACCTCCAACCATGCTGAAAAACTGGTTGGAATTATGTCAAATCATACTTTCAGTTGACCATAACATCAAACAGCAGAAACTTGTAAGGACAGAAAATAATGTGATTTCGAATGGAAACGGTTGATAAATGATAATGCGCACGCTTGATGTGGCACGAGACGATTCACAAAGCTCAAAAGGAAACAAACAAGAATGAATGCGTACGCGCGCAAACAGAACATGGCAGGTGTTCATGAATTTTGCGCGCGCAGTAAAATGCACGTGCGACTTGTGATCACGTACGACCATATATTGCTTCATAGAATTTAAGCGCTTGGCGCTCGGCGAGGTTAAAGAAAACGAGCGTATCTATTCTTTCCAGTTTATACTTTAACGAATGGAATATCTATAAAATTGATTCATAAAACATAGTATTGCGATGTTCAAAACGATGAAGCGTTTTATCGTCAACTCATCGAGAAATCTTGCCAGTAAGCGAGACAGACAATGGTGACGGCGTGTTTTAATGTTTTATTTACATGTTTAGTTTCAACACTAGTTGGGACTTTCTCCATTCGACGAGTTTCAAGATCCCTTGATTTCGCTGATATGGCATTGCTTTTCGCTGATCTGACATTGCTTTAATTATATTTCTATTTCTAATGACGGCGTGTTTAATACCAGCCCCAGGGAACAGGAAATTAAGCGCCTGCATACGGGAACAACGGGCACAAGAAATAAGCCGGCAGGCGCATTTCTTTTTACATTTGAAAATTTAGAATATTGCAGGCCTTACTTCTATAATAAGTCAGGCAAAAGTGTTTTTTCATTTTTTGGTTAGTTTTGGGGTCAGATATACTTATGAGTTGATAATGATAATTTAAACTGATTTTGATTTTTAAATTTTTGTTTAAGTTTAAAATTTGAATGTTTTTGTCTTTTAAATTTCAATTTAACTTTGGGTATACCGTGTTCACTTAGAAGAGTGATAATAATAAGGCATTTTGATTGTTGGTTATATGCCCTGTTTTTGATGAACGCCAGTTTGATTTAAATTTGATTATAAATACGACTGATAATGATATATTGACTTCAATGTCACTGTTATTATTTGATGAACCTAATTTATACATCAAATCCGAACTTAAATTTCATTGTCAATTCAAATTCAATACCGGCACTGTCACGAACTTTTCGTGCGCGGCGTAAGGTAAACGATTTCGTCGCGCGTGGATGCTTTTCTAATTCCCTTGTACTACAAGGGAATTTTTTTAGCTTTTTTAGGCTAAAGCATCCACGCGCGACATATACCGCCTTCGGCGGACGCGCGCGCTTCGCGCGCGCGCCCACCGAAGGCGAAGGGGTCAGACAACGTCTGACAACTACAAGTTGTAGTTGTCAGACGTTGTCTGACCCCTTCGCCTTCGGTGGGCGCGCGTCCGCCGAAGGCGGTATATGTCGCGCGTGGATGCTTTAGCCTAAAAAAGCCTCCTTATTAATATTCCTTTTATTATTTTAAGTTAGAAAAAGCATCCACACGCGGCGTTATGCGATTATGATATGCCACGTAGACTTACACTTCCCTGATCCATAATTAAATCGCGACGCAGGAAATTGCGCCCCGTATACTCGCAGACGTTGCCTGACCCCCCTCCGCGCGCCCCGCCGGGCGAGTCACGTTCTCAATGTCTGGTCTGACCCCTTTCGGCTGGCGCGTCCGCGCCGCCGAAGGCGAGGGGGTCAGGCAACGTTTGACAAACAGGGACGTCATGGACATGTGGCAACGGAAGGATTCCCTTTGTTAACTTTAAGAACAGTACTTCATTTTATGATTATCGATCGAATTTTTCGAAGTTAAAAGCAGACATAAAATTAAAATATTCAATTTTAAATCATAATTCCATTTTCCGACGTTAAAATCAATTTATACTATACATATCCATATTTATCATCAAGCATTGCACTTTACGGTGGTAAACTTAAACTTAAGGCAGGTTCGATACGATTGCGTGGCCCGGCAGTTATTTCGATTTTATCTTAAGGCCCGTGAAAGTGAAACAGATAACAAAAGCCATGCCAGGAGAGTATTAAATTTAAAGTTAAACTTTAGGGGCCATCCATAAAGGACTTCCGCAAAGAGGGGGGAGTCTGGCCAATGCGGACGTTTGCGGACGTAGGGGGGTGTTCGGCCAAATGCGGACGTCCGCATTCATGAAAATTTTGGTCAATTTGAGTAGTTCTTCACTTGAAAATGGTCGATTTTTTAGAATTTTGACTTAGATTTTCGACATTGAGTCAAATAATGAAGTTATTTTGTCACCATATTTGAGAAAACATGCATGAAAATGACCACACAAAATATTTTCAATGAAAATGCGGACGTCCGGAGGGGGGGGGGTATTTCAGGTTGCGGACGTTTGCGGACACGGGGGGAGGGAGGGGTCTAAAAAGCTGAAATTTTGCGGACGTCCTTTATGGATGGCCCCTTAAGTTATACTGCCTTAGCAGTACCTATACTGCCTTAGGCAGTACCTACAATATAAATAAAGTTAAACGGTATTTAACGGCAATCATAATTTTATCTTAATCTTATAATTATATGAACGTTCAGGAAAGTAAGATAATTGCTCCCTAAATTCTACTTTCTAGCGTTATTTAAATTCAATTTCACTGTGCAACTGCATCAGCATGTGCACAGTAAAACTAAAAGTCAATGTCATGCAATTTCAAACACATTCCGCTTTCTCTAACTGTGTACAACATGAATCAGTTTCGGACCGAAAGTGCTGCGCGCAAAATCTCACTAATAAAACCATTTGTGAAATTCCAATCGATACCAAAATTTGAATGGAGACAGTTCATGGCATAAGAGTAAGACAGCGTCTGTGAAAATTTGAAGCATTTCATCTTAAAATGACCTAGCTATAACAAAATATCAAACTCCTGTTAGTGTTAATTCAAATGTGCCATTTAATATGTTCATCAGGTACTCTTAAAACACTTAAAACTTTAAAAGCTTCGCAAGACGGCTCGTATATGGTCCTTGGTTATCAATGAGGGTCATCTCAGTTGCAAGCTCATGTAAAAGTACAAAACCAGTAATTCTGTAGTACCGTTACTGTTTATATAAAATTCTAGGAATTTGAGTGAGCTCGGGAAAAACTCCCACGGTAATTGGGACAGTAAGAACACTAGAATAATAGGGCGTGATCTAAATGCTGCTATTGGGTTCATTGCCCCTCCGATGGTTTTCACATCCACAACAAATTCTTTTCCACAATCAATTCTCAGACTCATAAATTATCTTAGACTTAGACTGAGAGTCTATTTCGTTCATATCTCAGTTCCGTGAAATTTGTTCTCCGCTACCCTCAGAATATCCACTACACTTCTCACGTTAAATTCCTGCTTCACATACCTCGGCCATAGAAGTTCAGATGAAATATATCCAGTCTTGTTTTTATAGGCGAAAGCAAATTAATCTACCCCATAGTCCTATGTTTCGACAAATCGGCACAGTATATATCAGTATCACATCAATCCTGAGTGCACCGATTACTCGCACTACCACTACCAGTTACCACACGATGGGTAAGATAAAACGTTGCACTTGCTGCGATATAACGCTTTCTCAATGGGTAAGATAACGATTTGTCGATGTCACGCTTCCTCAATGTCGGAGCCTATGTTGGGATCGTAGGCATCGCCTAACGTGGTGGATGCCAGGATTGTGATGTTCTCCGGGCAGTCAGGCTCTCCGATCAGCTTCACCAGCAGCTCCACCCCGCCGTCACGGCGCAGCATCGGCACGAACCTGCAGGAGAAATAACCAGGTCAGGAGTATATAGGGTTTCCATTGTCTACCTTGCGAGACAAATTTATAATTATATGGTACGAAATATTTGGGGATTTTTCGAAAAAATCCCCATATTTTTGTTACCCACAAAATTTCAAAATGCATTCATCATTATACTTTAAGATGCGAATTATTCCCAAAAATATCCCAAAATTTCGTACCCCAAATGTGACATTAATTCCATTGATGGCTATTATTTGATTTTCGAGAAAAAAATCGGACTGATGAGTATGACCCAATTGACTATTTGAATGACTATTCCAGTTTTGACCAATTTACTGTAATTACTTTTATATTATTATTCGAACCACAGCCAAAAACTTCTGTTGAGCTTGATCTGTATTTAATTTCAGATTTTTGATTAATCCCAACAGATGACAATGACATTTAACACAAATAAAACGATGGTTTTGTTTTTAATATTTTGATAAGGTACAGAAATCAGGGCTTTTACAAAGAACTCCTGTATAAATATATCATCATTTGACCTCTCTACATAAAAGATTCCCAGGAATGGCAATTAGAGAACAGGGCTTGCTCCCATTGGTCAGTCTCCGCCCCATTTTCAGCAATCTCCAAATTAACTATCAGTGTCATCAGCTCAAGCAGCAGCAGCATCAGCAGCAGCATCAGCAGCAGCATCAGCACTAGCATCAGCAGCAGCATCAGCAGCAGCATCAGCTCCAGCATCAGCAGCAGCATCAGCACTAGCATCAGCAGCAGCATCAGCTCCAGCATCAGCTCCAGCATCAGCTCCAGCATCAGCAGCAGCATCAGCAGCAGCATCAGCTGCAGCGTCAGCTCCAGCATCAGCAGCAGCGTCAGCTCCAGCATCAGCAGCAGCATCAGCTCCAGCGTCAGCAGCAGCATCAGCTCCAGCATCAGCAGCAGCAGTATCAGCAGCAGCATCAGCAGTATCAGCAGCAGCATCAGCTCCAGCATCAGCTGCATCAGCTCCAGCATCAGCTCCAGCATCAGCTCCAGCATCAGCTCCAGAATCAGCTCCAGCATCAGCAGCAGCTGTTACGCTCTCGTGTTTTTCCCAAGCGTCACCCATTTGACTGACTAATGCTGCATGGGTTTGTATTCTTTCGTTCACGTGAGCCTCCTGTTCTGGAGTGAGTTCAGCAGCAGCTGATTCATCGCCACCTGCGTTTCCCCCTGCGTTTGCGTCTGCGGCGTCGGCTGTGTCGGCGGCGTCGGCTGTGTCTGCGGCGTCGGCCGTGTCTGCGGCGTCGGCCGTGTCTGCGGCGTCGGCTGTGTCTGCGGCGTCGGCTGTGTCTGCGGCGTCGGCTGTGTCTGCGGCGTCGGCTGTGTCGGCCGTGTCGGCGGCGTCGGCTGTGTCTGCGGCGTCGGCTGTGTCGGCGGCGTCGCCTGTGTCTGCGGGTAGGACTGCATCTGGGGAGCGGTCGTCTTGTCGCTTTTCATGTTCAAGATAAGGGGCAGCACTTATCTGTGATAAGGCTGCGAGAATGAAAATGAGCTGAAGCATCATTTCCTAGGGAGAAAATTGTTTAGTAAGAATCAAAATGCAAAGCCTTTAAACCCGTATAATAATACTCGTATAATTCCATTATTTATATTATTATAACCAAATCAAGCTGAAACAAGTCGAAACAAGCGGAACAAGCCAAAAACAACCCAAACAACTTTCTCGAATCAAGCAGAAACAATCAGAAACAAGTGAATTAACTCCAATCTACCCCAAGTCTAACCGCTTATTTCGAGTTGATTCGCTTGTTTCGGCTTGATTCGGGTAAAACTTTTGCTTGGTTTGGTGGATTCGGGTAGTTCCGCTTGTTTCGGCTAGTTTCTGCTTGTATTATAGGCGCTGATTTATAAAGAGCTTTTAGAGAGGAGAGATAAACAAGATACATCTTCCATATGTTGTCAAATGAAAACAAAATTAGGTGCTAACCCTACCGTCTAAATCGATGAAGCAATAATTTTAGAAAAAGTGAAGCGCTGCGATCGGAACGAGTTATAACTTGACAATTATGATGGCACTGAGAGACCGTGTACTGGACTAAAGACTTGGGGGGCGTCGGCGTGACACCTCAACTACCGTCCACTGAGAAGACAGAGCGGGGTCATGTGATCTGCACGTGACCATCTTATGATCCGCACGTGATCCTTTCATGATCCGCACGTGACATTCATGAGCCGGAGAACCTCTCAGTGCCACTCAAATCGTGACATGTGAGCGTCATTCAACCGGCAGAGATGTCAGTCTATGCGACTCAGAGCGAATGTGGTGATGCGTCAAGATGCCACATCAAAATGTGACGCCTCGGTCATACGGAGCAAAAATGTACATTAATTTTACACGCATCTACGCCACACAATGTACCTTAAATCATACCACATCCGTAGGATTTAAATAATTAAATGAAAATATTTAAATAAAAGACATAGATAATGATAGATTGAAAAGAGGAAACTGCCTCTTTCATGGGCGAAGTGGGTAATCTTAAGCTGGGAAAACCAATAATAATCAACAACAGCGATAAGCCTCCCGTCCTGATAATGATGGTTAAGACAGAAGTGGCACTGGCAGCTCTCAGTACGTGTTTTGCCTCGATACGACCTACAATTTGCCCTGGTATGGCACTCATTTGCATTCACTACATAGCAATGAGGATCACCAGTTTCTTGGTGCAGTATCCAAAAGACCACCACATCCGGGGATGGATGGCAACTCTCAATTCCACAGACTACAGAGAGTTTTACTGGGACCCACCTGGTTGCACTACTAGGCTTGCTAGCAACCTCTTACCTGGTACCAGGTGGTGATACTCTAGGAGTAGGAGTAACAATTGGTCGGGGGCGCCCCTCCGAAGATTGACTACCTTGAAATTGATCCCTATGGTAAGAAAAGAGAGATGATACCCTCTGAACCTTGTGCCCTGTGAGCACGCAACTGGTTGAGTTTGTGCACGGTCTGAAAAAGACTGAAGGTTTGTAGTATGGGCTTAAATATGTGAGGCGTGAATATAAAGGTTCTGTGTCCTGTAAGAGGTCGTGCATTATAAAGCCCACGATGGCTACAGGTTCTTTGCCCTGTTAAGTTAAACTGTTAAAGAGGCTCTTTTAGTCCTGTGTCGAGATAGGAAGTAGTAAAAACTTAAGAAGACTTGACTGGAACCAGTAATGCGGTTGGCATGAGCCACTGGAAGGTCCACATGTCCAGTACCGAGCAAGAGTGAGGAAGAGGGAGAGACAGTACTTGTCACCTGGGTGGCAGGTCACCAACAGAAAACCCACCTCTGGGGACCTGAGGGCAACAAGTCCAAGAACCAGGTGTAACAGGTGGCACCCGACCCTTACCTTGGTGATTAGCTTGAGAATGACAGGACAGTGCCATTCTTCAGGCCCATCCGTTCAGTTACCAACTGACCCAGCACCACTAGATGTAATAATGGTTCGGGATTGGGCTTAAACCAGGCTTGTTCTCAGTTGGGCTGGGAAGAACCAAGTTCCCATCTTGAAACCTGCCCATTGGGATCACCTGTCACGGGAGATCCTGCGCCGGGATATCTGTCGGTACTGGATCTCTTGCAGATCGGTCCCTCGTTTAGTAGCTCAAGGAAAGCCCCGTTAAAAGGATTAAGGTGCCAAGATGCCCTGAGAAGATTCCCGGATAATCTCCACCTGTTAGCAAGGAGCTCAGTAAAACACATCTATAATACCATCATCAAGTATTGATAGCTCTCCGATCATATATCTTTTACTGTTGGTTATAATTCCGTTTGTCTGGTTAGAGGGATCAGCAAATTGGACTAAGGATAGTGTACTTAAAAATGACGCATTCAAAAGCGTAAGTTGCTTTCCCAGTGAGGATGGAAATTTGAAGGTGCTGGCTGCGCCTCCCAAGCAGGGTCTAAACCAATATGGACTCAATCAGGCAAGGGTCTACTTCATCGGACAATAATTATCACGGACATGACTGTCACGCTGATCACCCACCGTGATAATTATGCCGGATAAGATATGTTTTATAGACACTGGTGAAACGTGCAGAGGTGCCGATAGACTTAGAGGAGTTTAAGGCCTAATACCGACAGCTTGATGTACAGATAGTCGCAATTAAGCGAATAATTGACTGTCCTAAATTCCCACACGAGCCAAAGAGTTTTTAGCAAGTTAAGGATTATTCAAATTTTGCACAGGCGTCAGCGGGTCATACATCGTACGACAAAAATTTGGAACTTCTTGCAGTTTCTAATACTTAACAAAACAAACACTCATGTTTGCAGATCGTTCAAAGTTGAACTTACTGATAGCCGATAGGGCTTGATAAAGACGCACAATTTTGTTGTTCCTTCGATATAATTTGAATCGGAATTTGACGCGCAAACAGTAAAATTGCGCGTCTTTAACAAGATTCAAATCCTCCGTCAATGGAGTGATCTGCGCGCACAGCATACGCGTAACATTAACAGCATGTCCTGGTAACATCAAGGTATTTCTCTCTTCTCTTGTACTCTGTTGGGAATTGACGCACTTTTCTCGGCTTGTGATGGGCAGAGCCACAAGCACTATCCGAAGTCCTGAGGACATGCCCGGTAGACAGTGAGCGGCATCCATACGAATCAGTCGGACTCCCTGCAGTCTCGCCCACTCACTGCTGCTCCCATGCAGGACGTGTCACTTCAATTGACTCCCAGGTATTCCACATGGCGCCCCCCTACATGAGGTTGTTCACTACTCACCCCAATGAGGGTCATAAGAGGATCACGTGACCCCGCTCTGGCTTCTCAGTGGACAGCGGTTTGAGGTGCACGACGACGCCTCCTCCCTTTTAACCAGTACCCGGACTCTCAGTGCCATCACAATTGTCGAGTAATAAGTCGTTCCGATCGGAGAGCTATGCTCCATTCGTTTTTCAAACTCCTTGCTTTATCGATTTGGATTTTGGACAGTAGAATTAACATCAAATTATTGATTTCATTCGATAGCGTATGGTAGATGTTTCGTGTTCAATGTTTAATGTTTATCTCCCATGAATCAAGTCAATATGATCTTTTTACGGGATTACATGCCACTGCACTTTGATTTTAACTTAACAATTTTCTCACTAGGAAATGTTGCTTCAGCTTATTTTCATCCTAGCAGCCTTATCACAGATAAGTGCCGCCCCCTTTCTTGAACGTCAAAAGCGACAAGACCCTGCAGATGCAGCCCCAGCCGCAGAAACAGCCGACCCCGTAGAAGGTGAAGTTCCAGCTGTGCCAATTGAAGGAGATGAAGCTGCAGCTGTACCAAGTGCTGAAGAAGGTGAAGCTCCAGTTGATGAAGATGGGGCAGCTCCAGTTGATGAAGATGGGGAAGCTCCAGTTGAAGAAGATGGGGAAGCTCCAGTTGAAGAAGATGGGGCAGTCGATGAAGACACTGCTGATGACACTGCTGCTGATGATGACACTGCTGCTGATGATGACACTGCTGCTGATGATGACACTGCTGCTGATGACACTGCTGATGACACTGCCGCCCTCTTTCTTGAACGTAAAAAGCGACAAGACCCCGCAGATGCAGCCCCAGCCGCAGAAACAGCCGACCCCGTAGAAGGTGAAGTTCCAGCCGCAGAAACAGCCGACCCCGTAGAAGGTGAAGTTCCAGCCGCAGAAACAGCCGACCCCGCAGATGCAGCACCAGCCGCAGAAACAGCCGACCCCGCAGATGCAGCACCAGCCGCAGAAACAGCCGACCCCGTAGAAGGTGAAGTTCCAGCCGCAGAAACAGCCGACCCCGTAGAAGGTGAAGTTCCAGCTATACCAATTGAAGGAGATGAAGCTGCAGCTGTACCAAGTGCTGAAGAAGGTGAAGCTCCAGTTGATGAAGAAGGTGAAGCTCCAGTTGAAGAAGATGGGGAAGCTCCAGTTGAAGAAGATGGGGCAGTCGATGAAGACACTGCTGCTGATGACACTGCTGCTGATGACACTGCTGCTGCTGATGACACTGCTGCTGATGACACTGCTGATGACACTGCCGCCCTCTTTCTTGAACGTAAAAAGCGACAAGACCTTGCAGATGCAGCCCCAGCCGCGGAAACAGCCGACCCCGCAGATGCAGCTCCAGCCGCAGAAACAGCCGACCCCGTAGAAGGTGAAGTTCCAGCCTGTAGCCAATTGAAGGAAACAGCGGCCCCTGCAGCTGTTCCCAAGTGCTGAAGAAGGTGAAGCTCCAGTTGATGAAGAAGGTGAAGCTCCAGTTGATGAAGAAGGTGAAGCTCCAGTTGAAGAAGATGGGGAAGCTCCAGTTGAAGAAGATGGGGCAGTCGATGAAGACACTGCTGATGACACTGCTGCTACTGACACTGCTGCTGATGACACTGCTGCTGCTGATGACACTGCTGATGACACTGCTGATGACACTGCTGCTGATGATGACACTGCTGCTGATGATGACACTGCTGCTGCTGATGACACTGCTGCTGATGATGACACTGCTGATGACACTGCTGATGACACTGCTGATGACACTGCTGATGACACTGCCGCCCTCTTTCTTGAACGTAAAAAGCGACAAGACCCCGCAGATGCAGCCCCAGCCGCGGAAACAGCCGACCCCGTAGAAGGTGAAGTTCCAGCCGCAGAAACAGCCGACCCCGTAGAAGGTGAAGTTCCAGCTATACCAATTGAAGGAGATGAAGCTGCAGCTGTACCAAGTGCTGAAGAAGGTGAAGCTCCAGTTGATGAAGAAGGTGAAGCTCCAGTTGAAGAAGATGGGGATGCTCCAGTTGAAGAAGATGGGGCAGTCGATGAAGACACTGCTGATGACACTGCTGCTGCTGATGACACTGCTGCTGCTGATGACACTGCAGATGATGGAACTGCTGATGATAGTGGAGATGCTGGATTTCTAGTATCTGCTTAGCTGATGGATTTGTGTACCTGCTTAGCAGATGGTGCTACTGGACCTGATTAAACTACTCGTGGAGATAGTGGTGTTGGTGGCAGTAGCTGAGCAGCCGGAACTGTTTTAATTAGTGAAAATGGAACAATTTCCTTAAATTAGAAGTGAAAGTACTAGCATCTTACCTATCATTGGTGCCGAAAAATGAAGTTCTTGTTTTTACTTTATCCTTTTTTGATTCCGAAACAATGGTTAAAACCTTGAATTTAGTTACTTTGTAATGTTGAATGTTGATATCAGTGAACGTCCGTATTATTTTCATTCGTTAAATGTTGTTTTTATTGGTCTGAACTCTGAAATTATGAAAAGAAAACCTCTCTTCTTGAATTTTAATAGAAATCATCAAATTATTAATTTATAAAACTCTCCGGAGTCAGGCCAGCATTATACCAGCTGATGATACCCTTGCGCTTTTCATTAGGGATAGTTCGGATAGTTGGTTACCAGCCAGGGAAGAAGGGCAAATCATTGCTGTACATGAGCATGTGGATCGTATGAAAGTATATCAATGACCCCTACTGACCCCTGGTGACCCACAGTGAACCCATACTGACCCCTGGTGACCCCCTGATGAACACCTTCTGACCCTATACCGATCACGTCCTCATTCTAACACTCATCATGACCGTTTCAAAAGCACTCAATAATGAAAATATCACTCGGCCTTATGATGGCGCTTAGTCAGTCAAGTTAGTCAAGTCAAGTCAATCAAGTCAGTCAGGTTAGCCAAGTCAAGTTAGTAAAGTCAGTCAAGTCAAGTCAAGTCAATTCAAGTCAATGAAGTCAATCAAGTAACGTAAGTCAAGTCGAATTAGTCAAGTCAGTCAAGTCAGTTAGTTCAGTCAGTCATCTGACCTGGAGAACCTGACTGATTTTACTGACTTGACTAACTTGATCAAACTAAATTGACTCACTTGACTTAAGTAAAAGTCTCCAAAATCTTGAACCTATGAATACAGCCAACACCTATGTTTCTATTCAGTTATGTGCCGAATGGATGTCCTTGCTGTGCTACATGCTAAACAGGGAATTGAAACAGAGGGGTTCCGTACAAACTTAACCTTTGCCAAGTATGAGAAAATAGCAAATTTTAATAAGATTAGAGCGATAAAATCGGAGTACATCTGGCTTTTATTTAGCCGGCCTAAAAACGACGTTGAGATTTTAAGGTCAAATGTAACTTTCATGAATTGGCTCATACAGTGTAACATTCAGCTGAACAACATAATATATCACAATCTTAACCTAAATCAGCGTATTGTTAGACCGGGGTTTGGGTCTTTTGATGCAATAAGACATGGGGTGTACAATAAAGATTTTTCGTAAATTTAATCAGAAATAGGACAAGTAGAGTGGTTACGAAAAAATCAAATATTGAAACATAAAACTCCATTGACAGGACAAAAGGGCATATTAGCATGCTCTGAGGCTAAACAATCAACAGGAGTTGGTGCCTGTAAGAACTACCAAGTCCTGTTTACTCTAACTCACAATGAAAATCTAAAAACACTCCGATTATACTACCAAAAACGAATTGATTATTTCCCAGTGGACGAATGTCTTTTTGATATATATAACGCAATACGCTGGTAAGTTCGTAGCTCCATCACCTACACAGACCTATCAGCTAAGCAGCCGCACAGTAAGTGAAGTATCTGTTGCAATCTGTTAATAACCAGGTGCTCCAGTTGCAGTCTGTTCAGCAGCTGCTTCAGTTGCAGCTCCAGTCTGTACAACAGTTGCTCCAGCTTCAGTCTGTACAGCAGCTGCTTCAGTTGCAGCTCCAGTCTGTTCAACAGTTGCTGCAGCTTCAGTCTGTACAGCAGCAGCAGCTTCAGTTGCAGCTCCAGTCTGTATTACAGTTGCTCCAGCTTCAGTCTGTACAGCAGCAGCTTCAGTTGCAGCTCCAGTCTGTATTACAGTTGCTCCAGCTTCAGTCTGTACAGCAGCAGCTTCAGTTGCAGCTCCAGTCTGTATTACAGTTGCTCCAGCTTCAGTCTGTACAGCAGCAGCTTCAGTTGCAGCTCCAGTCTGTATTACAGTTGCTCCAGCTTCAGTCTGTACAGCAGCAGCTTCAGTTGCAGCTCCAGTCTGTATTACAGTTGCTCCAGCTTCAGTCTGTACAGCAGCAGCTTCAGTTGCAGCTCCAGTCTGTTTTACAGTTGCTCCAGCTTCAGTCTGTACAGCAGCAGCTTCAGTTGCAGCTCCAGTCTGTATTACAGTTGCTCCAGCTTCAGTCTGTACAGCAGCAGCTTCAGTTGCAGCTCCAGTCTGTATTACAGTTGCTCCAGCTTCAGTCTGTACAGCAGCAGCTTCAGTTGCAGCTCCAGTCTGCATTACAGTTGCTCCAGCTTCAGTCTGTACAGCAGCAGCTTCAGTTGCAGCTCCAGTCTGTATTACAGTTGCTCCAGCTTCAGTCTGTACAGCAGCAGCTTCAGTTGCAGCTCCAGTCTGTATTACAGTTGCTCCAGCTTCAGTCTGTACAGCAGCTGCTTCAGTTGCAGCTCCAGTCTGTATTACAGTTGCTCCAGCTTCAGTCTGTACAGCAGCAGCTTCAGTTGCAGCTCCAGTCTGTTCAACAGTTGCTGCAGCTTCAGTCTGTACAGCAGCAGCAGCTTCAGTTGCAGCTCCAGTCTGTATTACAGTTGCTCCAGCTTCTGTCTGTACAGCAGCAGCTTCAGTTGCAGCTCCAGTCTGTTTTACAGTTGCTCCAGCTTCAGTCTGTACAGCAGCAGCTTCAGTTGCAGCTCCAGTCTGTATTACAGTTGCTCCAGCTTCAGTCTGTATAGCAGCAGCTTCAGTTGCAGCCCCAGTCTGTATTACAGTTGCTCCAGCTTCAGTCTGTACAGCAGCAGCTTCAGTTGCAGCTCCAGTCTGTATTACAGTTGCTCCAGCTTCAGTCTGTACAGCAGCAGCTTCAGTTGCAGCTCCAGTCTGTTTTACAGTTGCTCCAGCTTCAGTCTGTACAGCAGCTGCTTCAGTTGCAGTTTGTTCAACAGTTGCAGCTGCAGTCTGTACAACAGTTGCTGCAGCGTCAGTCGGTTGTCGTCTTTGCAGTTCGAAAAAAGGGAAAGCACTTATCACTGATAAGGTTACTAGGATGGATATCAACTTATTGATCATCATGAATCCTGAACAAGTGGTGGAATAAAAATGGTTGGATCAGTAAGAATTGAATCATATTGGATAGTAAGTATTAACAATTTGATTTTGAAAAGCATTTAACCAAAGGAACGATCGACTATTTGATCAATACATTTAATAATTCTAACGAAATAATTTTTTGGAAAAGTTGTGAAAAACTAGTAAATTTCAAAGCTTCAACATATTATAAGTTACTCAACAAATAAAGAAAGCGTAGGACCTTCATTGAACGATGAGTTTTGATGTCGTCCTGCTGACATCACTATGGAATATGAATGATAAGATAACGCTGCATGCTTGCATGCCACATTGGATGAAATTCCTGCCTGACAGCATCTTGCTGTAAAGGTTCATACACTGGTGTCGTGTCTCATGCCTAATGTCCTGTGATATATCATGGAGTATTCAATGTCCACTTCCAGCGGCAAAACTTCTTCTAATGTTTTGTGTCCACTTGACACCTGTCAAGGGCTCAGTCATCCAGAGGAGCAAAAATCAAAGGAGGGAAATTCAGAGAAGGAAATTTAAAGGATGAAAATGCAGAGGATGAAAATTCAGAGGAGGAAAAATCAGAGGAGGAAAATTCAAAGGATGAAAATTTGGAGAATATCAAGTTAGAGAATGTCAAGTTAGAGGATACACTTACCAAAGCGAGGAAATGTAATATGCGGTAATGTACCAAGATCATCTATCCAACCGAGAAAACTAGGCTTTAGGAATTATCAAAACCGAGTCTTACAACCTGTTACATCCTGGTTAGATACGTTGGTGGGTGCATTGAAAACGTACATTGGTTATGTTCCTTACACATAACCAATGTACGTTAAGGTACATAACCAATGTACCTTAACGTAACATTGTTAAGGTGTTCCTTTATCAATGTACGTTAAGGTACCTAATACATTGGTTATGTACCTGAATACATTGGTACCTTAATACATTGTACCCTTAATACATTGTATCTTACTACATTGGTAATATACCTTAAACCTTTAAGGCAACCGGTAAAATGATACCCCAACCAATGAAACAATGATATGGGACAACTCTTTTTATCGATCTCATCCAATAGGTGTCACCCTCTAAGTCAAGGCGACACCGTGGTAGTTTCATCTGTTTCCTCGAAACCGATGAAAAGTGCGATAGTTTTACTATTTATATTGTGTAACGACCCCTTGTGTTACCACCCAGTTGTGTTACCGCGCAGTTGTGAAACCCACAAATTCTTAAAATTTAACCCATGCATCAATCGATAAAAGGATTGATGAAGACACACGTCTAACAGTGCGCGCAATTTGCTTTCCCGAGAATTTCTGCCGAAAGTATAGTATTTCTTGTACTTTGAGGCGTTTTTATCGTTCTTTAGTTGTTTCTCTAGTAGAACTTTACCGCCAAATGATAGTCACGCGAAAATGCCAAATTATACCATTAATTTCTATATCAAAGAAAGTCCAAACTTCAAATCCAAAGGAAAACAATAAAAAAAAGTACCGTTTAGGTTTGGTCTGGCAGAGGTTGGTGAGTGCCCACACAGCCCAAAGCTTGCAAGGGTAAGGACAGTCGACTCTCAGAATATGAAGGATAGGATGGAAGGACTTGTAGTTTATTGAACGCTTAGAGTTGATGTTCCACGAATCTACAGCACCTTCAATACCCTGAAGAGATACGAGGGGGGTTAGGTTTTTATCTTGATAATTATAACTTATTGCCACAGTGAAACGATCCTTAGCCGAACCAACATAGGCAGTTTCACATATAAGATGAAAAGACGTATCGGGACCTACACCTCCCTTCTATAAACACACAGCGCTTCATGGAAACAATTTCGCCTGTGGCGGGGTTGCTTGGGTGAAAGAAGAAATATGATAAAATGGTATCTCGACTTTTCCATACGCAGCCTGTATAAAGACGCGCTTAGGCACTTTTTGCGGCTTGGGATTCTAATATTGTGCTTAGCAATATTATTTGGGTAAAAACATAGAATCAGAAAGTACATTTGCGCGCAGGCGCGCTGTCACGCCGTAGAAAAAAGGTGCCCAAGCGCGTCGTTATTCTTCACTAATGCGCCGCGCATGGAAAGACCGATAAATCACGGTGACAAAGGTGTAAAGTGGATAAACGGTGACAAAGTTGTAAGGAGGAGGAACCCAAACCTGAAGAGCTTCCTGGTACGTGAGAGTGGGTACTGTCCATTTGGCGGGACCGTCAGAGCAGATGTGAGCCAGGATTCCTGGGATGTTTAGGTATATCAGGTAAGCAATTTACTTTTGGTATTGTACAATCAACCCATAGGGTAGAGTAACATTAATTATATCTCTAAATAGTGCTGCCATTATAATTATAGAAGGGAATTTGTTATTAAGTAATTGAAAGAAGGACTGAAGAACACATATAACTCGTCTAAAAGAACCAGAATTTAGTAAAAACTAACAGAAGGAAAACCAACGAACATTTGATTTCGCACTAACCCGCTGCGCTATATCTAATCTCGTTGATATCACTCTCGTTCTCGAAGGGCTTGTTGTAGTCCCGCATTTCAAAGAATGACTTTAGGATCTCTGTGCGCTGGAGCTTTGGTCTGATATGGGGCACTTCGGCTATGTTACCTGATCAGCGAAATAAGGAGTTATAATCTCTCTTCAAATTCACGGCCAGATGAAAAACTTTATTGTAAGAGGGAGGGTCTCAACAAATATGGACCCGATCAGGCAAGTGTCTCTGTATTGAAGACACCGATGGAAACAATCTGATATGTTTATAGAATTAGAACCAGGCTAACCCATGAGTCCGAGCATGTTCCGCGTCAAAGTGGTTATGTTCTGAGTCACAGTCACCTCGTCCGTCATAACCTAAAAACATTGGCCGTTAAGTTCCAAAGATCACCCACAATCAATAATAATTATACGTAATAAAAAAGAGGGAAAATACCCTCTTTCACAAAGGAAGTAATCCAATCTTTAGTTAAGAAATATCTTTTAACATTTTAAATGACTAGTCGAAGAAGCAGTGCTTGGTGACGTCATGAGGCATACGAATGACTATGATACGTGAAGTATAATGCTATTATTGCGGCAGCTACCTGGGAGCAGATATGGTAGGTATCGAGGTAGAGGTCGAGTCCATGCTGGATCACAAACGTGTCACAGTTTCCGGCCTGCTCATCTGAAGGGATTCGTATCATGACGATCCCTCACTTAGTCAAGCTAATCAGCAAACAGACAGACAATACAAACAAACAGATAGATCTGCCAAAAACAAAATAAAACATAAAAAGAAAATGAATCTTAACCATGGTATATGAAACGAAGGAAAGAAAACAGGCAAATTCAACCAACAAACCGGTGATATTCCAGAGGGTACTCCAGGTCTCGATGAGAAGTTCACAGAAGGACATTCCCTCAGCCTGAGGTGACTGGGAGAAGAGGGAGAAGGCCAGGCGAGACACCCGGACTATGGTCTCTATCAGACCCATCTGACCCACCTGTGGAGACAACTTGTTAAAACACAATTTACAAATTTTTCGAGGTATTTTTGGCATATTTGGCAAAAAACCCTTCTTTGCAAACTCCAAAAATGTGGAATTATTTGCCAAGGTTTTGCCTCCTCCCCAGGTACTATCTCACCCTTTGTTTCTTGGAGCAGGAGGTCTGGCAGATGCTGGTATTGATATTCCGCACTGTCAGAGCACTGATCTTCTGTGCCCGTTCCCTGGCAGAGTCCTCCAAGGATAGGACCGTGCTCGTCTCAAGGACCGCGCACTGCTGATCCAGCACGTGCATTAGACCGTGTATCACTTCGAAAAACATGAAGTCCTGCGTAGGGAGGGGCAGGGTTAGCGAACAGGGGCTAGGGAGCTTATAGTTCAGCTAACAGGTGATTAGCTTATTATAATTGGTATTTGTCATTGAACGGAATAATCACATTTATTCATTGATTTTTTGTGTGAAAAATTCAGCGGTCTCTCCTCTGAGGCCGTGTGTATTGTGTGTAAAACTAGAGCTAATTTCTTTCACATGAAAATACCTCACACGAAACCGCCTCAAAGTGATCTATAGTGACATACACACTGTACACACATTGACATTCTAGATTTGTAGTACCATTGACATGTGCCACTGAGGCGCTGTACCGCATTTGAGTATTAATAAATCAAAGAATTTAAAGAATCGAAAGATCAGTATAAGAAAAGATGTTACAACTTTCCATCAACAATGAGGGGAACGGACACTTCACCTCGCAATAATTCACTTCTATGAAAAGATTACGGACTAGGTTAGGGTTTAGGTCGTTGTGTAAAGTTATTTTAATGACTAGGGTCAGAACAGAGATAAATGAGAGATAAAGTGCCCTGAGGTCAAAGGTCGTGAGGTGAAACGTTGAACACCCAAAATCAGTCTTCAGCATTCATGAAGTAAAAACCTTCTGATAAGAGCAGAACTGTGACAGCATCCCCATGCAGTTCTTTAAAACCTGAAACAAAAAACACTGTAAAGGTGAAGAACAGTGAAGAAAGGTTTGGTGAGAACTTAAAGGTTTCGTCGCATGAAAATTTCAGCGGAAGTCTTCTATATGCGTTTAAATCACCAGAACGCTGCGCAACGAGAGTGATTGAATTTGGACATATTATTTGATTGTTGGTGTATAATAAACTATTTCTTTTACTGACTATTTCTTTTACTGAATATTTATTTTACTGAATGCATCACACCCTAAAGAGCAGTGCGGGGAAATTCTGCATAGTGCACCGATGCGAAACCAACCTTTAATTTTAAATGTAAAAACATATTTGCGTCGGACAAAGTCCTTATTACCATTTTATTCCAACTAGTGACACATGATTGTTAATTGCTCTATTTCAGAACTATTAAGAGCTATGTTTGTGCATTATTTGTACGAGACAGCTCATCATGTTCTTTCGTCCTTCTTTTTGAGTACTCCAAAAAACATTAAAAAATATTCCATGAGGCATCAGAATCACGTGTCATCACCGGTAACTGACCGTTTATGACCAGAAACTGACCGTCAATGTACAGAAACTGGCCGTTAATGACCTGAAACTGGCTGCTACGGGACTATAACTGTCCCATAGCAAATCTCTTACACTAACTCACATCGAAGTTGGTAGTGTGTATGTTACACCCCTAACTCACATCGAAGTTGGTGGTGTGTATGTTACACCCCTAACTCACATCAAAGTTGGTGGTGAATGGTACCCCTAACTCACATCGAAGTTGGTAGTGTGTATGTTACATCCCTAACTCACATCGAAGTTGGTGGTGTGTATGTTGACGCTGATCAGTAGCAGGATGATGGACCGTCGTACGTGATTGTCGTATCCTGGATACGGCTCCTCCGTCAGCTTCTTCGAGTCGTGTCGGTGGTTCAGCGTGAACAAACAGGCTCTAGGGGGTGTGGGGTGTTTTAAAGGAAAGATTTCCGCTCAAAGGAAAGTTTACCCACTTTTTTGAATGCGAAACCAGAGTTTTTAAGATTAAATCGAATAAATGTGATAAGAATATGACGGTATTGCAAGATTCTGAGATTTGTTTAGTCGAATTTAGGTCCAAGTGGCGGAAAAGAATAAGTAATTCTACCTACAAGATATTATAAAATGTGAAGTTATCACTTACGCTGCAATGTGTTGTATCTGAGTTCCCATGGGGTACCGTTCCAATGTAAGAAGCACAGACTGAAAATACACGACTGATAGATAGCTGAAATCGTGTGACCTTTTCACCGCAATGAGTGGCGTAAAATGAGAGTGGTAAATCGGGAAACATTTACAAGGTACGAATTGGGATACATACAAGGGCAGCCAAAACCACCGGGCAAGTACAAATTTTAATAAGTATTCATGGCGAAATTGCGTCAGTACAGATTAAAAGGGTTTTGGCGTTCTGGTAAATCGTCAGATTATACCGTCTTTAGAATGTAAGAAAACGAAGCAAATTGCATTAGCTCACCTCAAAAAGTTGCGGCTCAATATGAGCTGAGTTGTACCCCAAATCGATTCTATTTCGGTGCAGGGTAAAGAGGTTTTGAGGGCTAACTCTAACACTGCAACGTTATCCCTGTACTTGCTCAAGACAACTAGGATGTGTTCTAGCTTTTAGAGACGCAACAAAGTACAACCTGCTGGCTGCTTTTTAACTGATTAGTCAATCAATAAATTGACTGATTTTAATTCAGCCCCAGCCTGGATGGTACAACCTGCTTTATACATGATCTGCAATTTCCAAGCCAAGAAGGGTCGCCCTTGCACAGCCTAAAAAGTACAATTTCTCAGGCCTGATTTCTACAAGAAAAACGCGCGTGCATAAACAAAACTGATTATTCCGCGCCGAATTTCGCTTAATGAAAATTCCGCGCGTTCCGTAGGGTTATGGAATTTCTAAATTTGGATATTGCTGTAAGACCAGACGTCCTTATTCATGTCACATGGTAAATAATGATGGGTGTAAGTGAGAGAGAAGGAAGAGAGGTATTGCGGAACATTCACATCCTTTTTCAATTGGGTTTGTGACAAAAACGGCCGATGGCTTTTCATTCACAAGACCGTTAAATCAAAGAACAAATGTCAATTAATTAAAGAAACCTCTATTATTTGGATTGTACAGAGTTTAAGTTACTAGACGGTCATCATATTACACATATGATGATCTAAATCATAAGATTACATCATTATTTGGGTCATTAATGCAATTTATTGAGTATAAATAGGTTTCGTGGTTATTTCAGAACATAAACTCCTTGATCTACCAGCCGGTAAAAATAAAATGGTTAAATATGGTTCAAAATATGATTCGATTTTTCTTTATAGGGACTGTAAACTGAAAGCAATAAGATAGAAAGATGTTTCAAGACAAGGAACCATCAGAATAATATACCCCACGAGTAATAGGCAGTTAGGATGTATTCACCATCGTACCACAATGTTTTAATTCGATGACGTTTAACTCCCCTTTCTGTTCGGAGACTGTAAGTGTAGCTCATGATAACAACAAAATAATATGTGAACTGGGTGTTATACCTTGCGTGCTAGACTATCAATGTCTTGCACATAGAACATGTCGTCCTGACCAACTATTCCCAGGAAATCCAGGTTCAGGTCTTTGAGCTTGTGTATCTTCTCTTGCTGAAAACAACAGGGGTTTGGATTAGTATTCAAAGTGATTAGCAGACATTTATCAGAATTTTCTTAACCATGATAACCCATCCACCAGTTATTCATACACTACCCTGCATTCAGTGTGTACACGTGTTACACAGGAAAAGGAGTTTTGGTTTATGGTAACTTAGTCAGTATGATCACAGATCAGTCATTTTCCATTGACATAATATATGATCCGATACACGTTAGAGCCACTGTTGGATGTTTTGGACTGCATGAGGCTGTAAACTCTTCAGTCTTAAAAGGAAGGGAGAACGATTGTAGTTTTATTTTGGATTTTCACTACAGTGGGGATTGGGGACAATTATTTAACACCTTTATGACATTTCAAAAAATTATTCACCAGCCTACAGACACAGTGCACACACTAACCTGTCGCAAGTGGCAGCTACTAAAGTCCAGAGATCTCAGATTCCTCATTTTTGATATTGTTTCGTCAATCACGTCATCAAACGTAACTTCCTCACTATCAGAGCCAAAAGCAGGATAGTTCGAAATGTCAAGATGCTCCAACTTTTTGAAACTGCGGTATTGATAAATTGGTGACAATCTACTTAAACTATTAATAAATGCATTTAACTATTTAAGCGTGAACCACTCAATAAACCAACTTCCTACAGTATGCATAGAAGAGAATGACAATTTTTGGCTGATGAGATCGTTCAAAAGGAATTTTCGTTTAGAATTATGTTATAGCTTCTAACAAAACGGACGAATCGGACATGTCCATTGTCCATGTCTGTTTTTACTTTTTCAATGAAAATACGGCCATTGACACCCCTTCGATGTCTGTCTTTGGTTTTCCACTTACTGGGAAAGTTGCTGATGGTGAGTCAAGTCCCAGATAGTTTCATTCATATCTAAGACTATCAACTCAGATGTAACACTAGTGAGGAGCTGCAAAGACAATGGGTTTGCATGTGTGTGCTTTTTCAGTTTGCCAAGACCCAGCCATCGTAAACTCTTTAATCTGGAAATTCAATAAGTAATCAATTCATTATTTGAAAATTACTTATATTCAAAAGTTAAAGCCAATCAGACGCAATATGCACTATGCAGTATGTTATACCAGCAACGTACAAGATATCATCAAATTTCTCTCAATTAGAAATGCCAATTGAGTCAATTGGGAATGACATGAAAATATTAAATCAAGAATTTACACTGTATGCAAACTTTTAAACATCAAAAGATAGAAATGTACTTAAATCAACTCAGACTATGAAAGAACAATTTAATACTTTATAGTCGGAGTTGATAAGAAACTTACACATAGAAGTTGAGTGCAGCAGTTGGTGTAAGTTTAAACTGTGTCCTCTCCAAGTTCAGATGGGTGAGGTTCTTGAAAGAGAATATCGAATCAAATAGTTCAACTTTCAAACAGAATGACAGGTCCAGATGAGATAAATCCTTCTGAGATCGTGCCATATTTTCCAAAGTATGATGAGTAATATCTGACTCTGACATGGTTACAGCATCCAATCTGTGGTGAGATAGGAGAGCCATGATGTCAGTGTCAGTAATACCATCAATGTTCCGTTTAGCCAAGCAAAGTTCCTTGAGATGGCATAACCCAGGGTAGCAAAGAAAAGAATCTGTGACAGAC
This sequence comes from Beroe forskalii, assembly GCA_011033025.1. Taxonomy (NCBI): domain Eukaryota; kingdom Metazoa; phylum Ctenophora; class Nuda; order Beroida; family Beroidae; genus Beroe; species Beroe forskalii. The sequence continues at coordinate 852,489 of WFMF01000007.1, read as the reverse complement.
AGTACATCACATAACTGTCTGTCATCCAAGTAGTGAAGAAGGATCTGGGCTATCTTGTTGTTGAAAGAGCTATGGCAGAGGGAAGCTTTATTGAGATGGGCTCCTCCATTTTGAGATATCTTGAAGACACAGAGCTCCAAGAGAGTAGGAACTCTTATTGTAAGAAGAACATCATGTTCTGACACACTAGTCTTACATCTCCTTAACCTCTTCACATTGTGCTCACATGTTGCAACCTTCCTTTCCATTTCTTGAATTTGACTTCTACATTCTTGGGACAACTCATTGTCAATTTATTGAAGTATCACACAGAATTAAAATAAAATTTCCAGTATTGTTTATAAACTGCAGTTGGTTTTCTCTCTTAAAAGTTGTAAATTATACATGTCAGTTCATTCTAAGCTTTTTTTCTTTTCAGGTAGCCAAAGGACCACCCTAGTACACTGTTTTTTCATTGTTCAGGCCCGAGTTTTTCACTACAGGCCCACTTTTTTCTCCACAGGCCCACTTTTTAGCAGAACTTTAATCACAAAAACAGGTCAATTTGGAACATCACAGGCCCATTTGAGATAAAAACAAGCACTTTTGAGACCACATTGGCCCATAAATTGATACAAAATAGGCCCTTATGAGACATAAAAAGGCCCATATGAGACAAACACAAACCTGTTTGAGACAAAACTGGTCCATTTGGGACATCACATGCAAATCTTGGAATTTTTTATTTGCAATATGCAACTGACCATTACATCCCCTTTTGGGGATGGATGGCAACGATCAATTCCACAGAGAGTTCCACTGGGACCCACCTGAGGACACCACTAGGCAAGCTAGCAATCCCAAACCTGGCTGCCAGGTGCTGGTGCTCTTACGAGTAACATTTGGTTAGGGTTGCCCCTCCAAAGATTGGACATTGCAGGCCCAAATTTCACTCCCCCCTACCCCCTTTATTCCCAAAAACTCCTCTGATTTCAAGATCAAAGACAAAATTTAAAAATCCAGAAAAACTTGTTCTAGGATGCCAGCCACCAGTGCATCCAGGAAAGAAAAACCTAAGTTCATTGTCAATGAAAGTCCTCCATGTAGTTCATAGTCAGGCTGGTGATATTTGTGGCTGAGCTTAGAAAATGGTTTTGGAGCATTTTCATATTTAGGAAATTTTTATCTTAGGAAATTTTTATCTTAGGCTTCTTTTTGTTTACACTGCAGAGTATTGGCTTTTTAGAGTGATTAGATTATATCTATTTCTATAGGGGACAATCTTTAAAGCCCCACTTCCTAAGACCCTCTTCAGATTTCCTATATTATCTGCATCCTGCAGCCTAAAAGGACACCTAGCTAAAAGTGCTCTAACAATCATTTGCATAGACCCATATAATGAAAATTTTGTTTTTTTATTCTGAATAAGTGGTTTCCTCAATGAGACACCAGTATCTAAACTATCCAGCATAAAAGGAATCTATAGCCATTTCGAAACTGTCAGTGGATTAGTGGTAGGTATACATAGTGTGTGGGTTTGATATCATTTTTGAGATTTGTGTTTCACTGCATCAATGATCAATCACTTCAAACATATAGCCATTTAAATCATTCTATCCACAACATGGTCGCAAGTCCATGTGCCACAGGGTTAGTTTTCATTACACTATATCATTTTTGGTATCTTATTATGATTTGTTTGGATCTGCCTAGATTTCTTATGAATGTATTTCATTTGGATCTAATCAAAGACAAAGGAAAGGGCAGTTGGAAAGTTTTGTGGCTTGATTCTACAAATATGACTGTATTTGTACCTCAAAGATAAATATATTGCCATAGATCTTATGCAACTGTTAAAGGGCTCTTTAAGATCACCTTAATCCTAACAATGAACAAAAAATCCTTTTTGAATGCGAATGAGCCATGAAAGTGTGAAAAATCTCCGAAGAGAGTAAAATATTACATATTTTGAGAAAGCACCCAACATTTATAATGGATGGTGTATCACAATAACAGAATATTATCAATCAATATTCAATGATCAAAGGTTTAAAGAAGGAGAGTGAATATAAAAATATAGGCAAGGAACATATTATGCAGTATAAAAATCACACATTTGAATTATGAATTAAAATAAAAGAAGAAAGAAGAATTAAAATATGAGTTTAAAAAAAGGATTCAATAAATTAATAAAACACTTCCTGTCAGAATCCATTATGATAAATAATAAGCCCTTCCTAAGTCATGTCAATATGTAAGGTGCAAACATCCAAACATAAATACTGGATAACTGAACAATGATAATAGAAAAACACAATGAGCCATAAAATAATTTGTATCACGATATCTTTGTATTTTACTTAACTAAAGCAATAGAACTGATCGAAAGTTCATTGACAATCATGACATAACAAGATGATAGGTTCATAAAAAAGTGACGAATGGCTGATTAAATGTCAAATAAATGATTAATTGTCAAATGCATAATTGAATTAAAAAGAAATCTTCCTTCAAGACATCAATCTACAAGGCTTTTCTCCAAATGACAAATGCAAAATTGAAATAAAACATTTTCATATTGAATTGATAATAGAATTGAATAAATTTGACCCTTTAAAACTTAACGTCACTACTTATTACAATCAAATTGTGTTGGGGTGTCCATGCCGCTGGCGTCGATTTCCTAAGCCCGCATAGGTGTGTGTACGCGCCGCGCGCTTCCCTACGGGACACACTGCAACTGTGCTGGGGAAGCGCGCCGCGCGAGCCACACAGGGATCATATACGTGTTTAGCAAGGCGTCGATGAGAATAAGCGCCGCGCGCGTGGCGCTGATTCTCGATAGGGTCTGTCAACGTCAGACAAATTTATTTTGGACAATGGACACCTTGAATATAAGGTGTGGAAACGAAGGATGAAGTCTATTAGCTAATTTTAAAAAATAAATCGAGTTACTTTATAGTAAAATCATTATATCATATTGCAGTAATGAATTTTTTTGAAAAATTAATAAATTAACATATCTAATATGCTCTTACTTGTGAGCCTACTTGTTGGAAGAGAAGCATATTGATCCACCTTCCCAAATTGATTCAGTTTGTAAGAAGTCTATTATTGTTACCCTTCTTAGAACAGTCTTCTAATCACTTTTGGGTACAAAAGAATTTACGTCTTGATCTGTGACACAACTTAATGAACTTATGAAGTTGCTAAGGCTTAGTGCCTTACTTTCTTAAGGCTCTCACCACCTACACAGTGCACTGCACACCCAAGGAATCTTCTATAAACCCACCAATTGAGTTAAGTTGGAATTGAGTTTAGTTCTAAATGAGTACCTTGTAGAGGTGCATGACATGAAGAATGATGATGAAGAATGAGAGTGACATAAATGTGTTGTATTCATTACAAAACAATTATATTATTATTATTATGAGTTAAGTTGGAAATGAGTTAAGTTGGAAATGCAGTTTACACTGCAATGCAGTTTACACTGGTATTGAGGAGACTAGACTTGGTCCTCATTACAATAATTAATGACTGATAAAAACCTTTAATGTGATCCTTCATGATATCAAGTGAATGAGATACGAGTGAAACTCAATGATGATAATGAATGGAATGAATCTAACAATTTCACACAACCACGCAAATCTACTGACAGTTTCGGAATTTAATATTCCATCTTCAGGATCTCTGTGTGAATGTTAATCATCCTCAAATTTGATTGTAATTAGTAGTGTTGTTAAGTTAAAAACTTTCGTCAATTTGAAAATTACAGTCCATGAAGCATGAAGACGACATAAATTTTGGCCCCCTTAGTTTTGAAAAGGCCCCCTAGAAAAGTATCTAGGGGGCCTTGGCCCCCACTAGCTCGAAAAAGTGTGTAATGGCATGAGTTCATATACTGCCCCAGGGAAGTTCTAAGGCGACTGCAAAGACTTAGGTTGATCGAAAATCAGGTTTAATGTAAAAATGCACACAAATGTCGATACAAATAATGTTGTGTCATTAATTGTTTTGCATCAGTTAGAAAACGAAATACTTCGGAAACAAATGGAGCCAGATGTTTGGTTTAGGCCCCCAAAACTTTTTTAGCCCATTTGGGCCAAAAATTTGGCAAAATATGCGTAAAATGGGCTTAAAAATTTTTGGAGGTCAAAATCAAAAATCCAGCTCCATTTGTTTCTGAGGAATTTAGTTTTCTAACTGATGCATAAGGAATTACGAAGACAAATATTCTAAGCAACATTTGTGTGTGTTTTTGCATTGAACCTGATTTTCGATCAACCTAAGTCTATGCAGTCGCCTGAAATTCAATTGTGTGAAGAAGTTTGCAAATACTTAATGTGTACAAATGACAAAAAACTGATCTTTACTCTAACCATGCATCTGACACAGTTATGAACTAGGTGTAATTTATAAATGGTGGGTGGGATTGAATTTTTTAGTTTGATTGAAAATTGGATGCAAACAAAAAAGACAAAGTGGACATATGGAATTGTATGTTTTTACATTATGTCAGCTTTCTGAAAACTGACATATCTGTTTTGTATTTGAATCAAAAAGAAATTTTTCTTCAAGACATCAATCTGCAAGACTTTTCTCCAACTCTGTACTTGAACACCAACATGATCCCTTTGGGTAATGCAATGTTGAGAGCCGCAGGATCTAAGTGAGTCACACCAAGATGAGTGGTGTGCAGGCATCTTCAGTCCAATATCTACCTCAGCTTTCAGTGTGTTTTGTCATTTTTGTCATTTTGTGTGTTTTTAAAAAGTGAACAAAGCAGATTGAAAGGATATGTCCATTTCCCCAAAAATGCGAAAAAAGGACACTTTCAACCCCTTATTGTATACCCCATTAACATTGTCTTGACTGTTGGTCATTGTGTTCATTGGATCCACTCAGATGGATCCATTGAACATCCATTGGATCCATTGAACATGTCCATTGAACATAAAAATTGATCCAATGGATCCATTGGATCCATTGGATCCATTGGACACCATATTGGACACTTTTACTGATAGACATTATGTTAAATGAATGTCCTTTGGATGTCCAATGGACGTCCATTGGACATGATGGATCCATTAGACAAAATTCACAACTCTTGTGACTCTTTTACTCTCATATAAATGCTCAAGCTCTTATTATTCTCAAACTTATTCATTATCCTCTGAATTCATCAGGATATGATAGCTAGGATGCTATTCAATGACAACATCAGCATTTCTTGTGATGGTGTTGAGAGTGCACAGGAGAATCCCGTTACATACCCACCTATAAACATTCCTTTCACTTCAGTTTCTGATGAGCCCTGTGACCCCACCATGTCATCAATCCACATCCTTAACAACGATTGTCTCTACCTAGTACTGTCTTATGTCTATGAAGATATTTTGGACATTATGAAGCCAGCACTGGTTTGTAAAAGGTGGTATAATGTGTGTTTGAGCAGGATGGCTGGATTTACACAGTTTCAACCAGCTTGGAAGGAGGAAGAAATAGGTCCTGATCCAGATTGGAGACTGCCTTCAGCTAAATTTGTATCCTTATTGATCTTAACTAATTTCAATTTGACTCATCTGCACTTGGATAACTTTCTTGTGAGTATTGATCAAAACTGCTGCAAAGCTATTGGTGATTTGTGTCCCAATCTATTAAAATTAGATCTATCCGGAATCATTGACCCAGAAACTGTTGATTGCCTTTCGAAGCACATGCCACCAAAGCTTTTATCACTTACTTTGAGGGACTCTCTTAGTGAGGAGTGTGTTGGGAAAATCTTAAGAACATGCAAAAATATCGTTGAATTGAACATTTACAGTAATAGGTCAATTACTGGGCGATGTGTTGTGGAGCACCTAAGTAGAAACAAGATGAAATGCTTCAGTTTTCGTTGTTGTCAATCGTTGCAATCAACCACTTTGCAATTCATCTTGTCCAACTATAGTGGCACCCTTGAAAACTTGGATGTGTCATTTTGTGGAAAGGAAGTTTACGAAGTATCCACCACTGGATTGGTTACTTTGGAAAACTTGAAGATGTTTGAAGCATCAACTTATACTGCCATTGACTCACCAGTGCCGTTTGATTCTATGATATCCTTTTTGAAGCTAATGTCTAATTTGGAGCATTTGTTGTTATTTTGTGGAAACTACGAGAGTATTTGGGATATGACATTGATGTGCCCAAAGTTGAAAACATTGGAGCTCAAACCTGTTCTAATAACAAGCTTTAACGACCTGTGCCATTTGTCCAATCTTCATTTTCTAAAGGATCTTACCATAGCCAAGCTCCCCCAAAGAATTGATCATAAAAGGCTTATCAGACATTTGATCAATTGCAAGGTCTTATGCCGTCTATCATTGCCAAGAAGTAATTTCATCGATGATGATAGTATCTTACTCCTTATTTCAGAATTGAAATCACTACGATATCTTAATTTACGGTTTTGTGAATCTCGTCAGCTTACTGGAAGCTTTATTCCCAAAAGTAAGACATTGAGCAGAGAACAACCGCTGACGATTGATCTTAGAGGCTCTTCACTTGCTCAGAAAAACATTCCTAGGACAACCATTCCACACTTTCTCCGATTAAGGAAAGCCTAAAGAAGAAGCACCTCTTTCAATCCTTCAGGTGAGTTTACTATTCCAAGAATTACTTAGAGAAGACCTGACTCTCGAGGCAGATTCACCTGGACCTGTGGGATAGTGGGATCTCTCGCAGCTCTGACCCCATTTAGTAGTAGGGGATTGAATATGCCTCCTGTGAAACAATTCAATCGTGCTGAAACGGGTAGAAACCATTTGGTATCATCGGGGTGGGCATCAAATATTTTCGAAGCATATTTTAAAAATTGAATTTCCATGCATTTTCGCCATTAATCAGTTGTAAGGTTTAAACTCTTTATCAACTGCGTCAGTTCTTATAAATCTCTGTTTTTTTCAGGTTAAAAGATGGTCTATCTTAGCACTGTTTCGTCCGAAGATCCTAGATATTATTCCAAGACAAATCCCAAAACAGTGTGTTATCATTCGATTGATCCTGATTGTCATACGTCTACCTCACCCTCAGTATCAAATCTTAAAGCCAGGTAAAAGTTTAACTACCTACTTGAACCTTATTACGTACCTTATCAATCTAATTCAAATACAAACTTCATTTACTTAAGTTGAGTTTATCGGATTTAAATTGATTTCCACGCTTAATTTCCCAGATTTATTTAGTTTTCATTTATAACGTAGTTCAGATCGTTCATGATTTAAACAGGACCTAAAAACAAAGTAGGTAGGTACTTAATGTGTCGTTAACGACATGCTTTTCATTGAAATTTGTTTTCATGGAACCAGGATCCAGGGCATCGGTAGTATTATTCCCAGTTGTTTTTAAGTTGCATACCATATCTAAGTTTTACCTTATTTGTTTAACTTTTTAATACCTTATTTGTTTATGTTACATATCAGTGGACTGACATTTACTTCTATGATGGTTGGTTCAGGTAGTGAAAACAATTTTGTTTCATCGAGGCATCCTGTGACATATTGTGTAGATGAATTGACTTTTCGGCGCGCGCGATTTTAATTTCCCAAATTCATATGGGTAATTGCGCGCACGTGAGTTTATCGTATTGCGTGTGAGGATTTAAGGAATTGTTAAAGCGGGAACGTAACCAAATATATGTCCAGTACTGTCAAATTCTACCTAAATTTATCGAAGTCACTAGAATTTGCAGACTGTTGCTGCTCGTAGGAAAGGATAATGTACCCTTTCCTAATAGGAATTTGAGTCTTAAGAAGTTTCGAGCAAACTTGTACTTCACATATTAGCATATTATTGTTCAGTGAAAACACCGTTTCGTTGCCTAACATTCTAACACCAATTCATTTCAATAAATTAAAATCAAAATCATCCCTTTCTAAATACTTTCATTGATGATAGCAATAAATTATTAAACATTCCACAAAATCACTTGAAAATCGAATAAACATAAATTAAAAGTCGATTGATTATGAATTATCTAATCTTTTGCGAATCTGCGTCATGGATCTATGGATAATCTTGATTTTCATTCTTATTTTTGCCCTGGATTAATAAAAAACTTGTATTCTTTATCGTGTATTTACATGATAATTAAGAATAAGAAAGTAACCCCTATCTGAACTCGTTACCCACAAGTTTATCAGTGTCATTATAAGAATCATGGTATGACATCATGTCCTCATCATCCTCTTCCCCCTCAGTATCTTCCCCCTCTCGGACCCACTCCAAGCGACTCTTCTTACCCAGGGTAATATTAGAATACCTGAGTCCGTAGGCCACATAGCAAAGCAGTCCTAGGACAGTACACACGGACACCCTGATCCAAGTCATCATGGGTAGAGACACCATGAGCGCACTGTTCACATACATGCCAACGCCCGGTAGCCACGGCACTAACGGGCACCGAAACGCCGAGGGTTTCTTCACTTCCGCGAAGTTAGACTGTGTGAATGCCAGGAGGGCTATAGCTGCTAACAGGAACACAGTACCCGTGGTGATGCCTGCTGCTGTGAGTCCCAGGAAGTTGAAGCACGCGCTGGAGGCAAGACAGAGTGCCCACAGGATGAGAACAGTGACGATGGAGTGTTTCTCTGCCGCGGTGTAAGAGTCGTGTGTCACGTGGGGCTGATACCGCCCCACAATCACACACATGTTGGTCAGGCAGAAGCAGATCAGCGCTCCCCCTGAGTTCATCATGACCAGCTCCTCTATGTCAAGGAGGAGGATTCCCAGCGCAGGTAGCACCAGGGACACAATGATGGAGAGTACGGGAACCTGGTTAGAACTCACGTACTTGAGGTGCTGGAACACGATGCCGTCCTGAGCCATGCTGAAGAGAATGCGGGAGGTGGCGAGGACGGAGGCGAAGCTGCCGGTGGCAGTGGCAAGCACGGCTCCCAGAGAAACTATCACTACCACCCATGGGATGGTATGGAAGGCTAGAGCCATGCCTGCCTCGTGAGTAAGGGTGTAGTAGGGTGCCATGTAGGTGATAGCCCCACATACCAGGATGTATAGAGTCACCACCAGACTGAATGTCAGGAGGATGGAAACTGGTATGTCCTTCTGGGGATTCCTCGCTTCACAACCTAAACACGCGATGGCATCAAACCCTCCGTAGGAGAAATACGCTAGAGAAGCCCCCATGAAAACACCTGAAATCCCGTAGGGAAAGTACCCTCCGGTCCCAAAGTTCTCTGCGTCTGGAGCATTGTTGTCCCAGTTCGTAACGGAGCCCTTGACGAAGCCCATGATAATGATGATGAAGAGGGAAACCACCACTACGACGTTGCAGATTGCTGATACCACCACGGTTTCCTTGACTCCCCACAAATTGAGAGCCCCGCACGCCAACAGGATTAACAATCCAAAGAGATCCACGTACTTTGTCATAAAGGGGATGTCTATGGCGAACTTCTCTGCTTCGAATGCTATGATAGTACCATTGAAAAGCAGCTGGTCGGAGTAGATGGAGAGTGACTTGATAAGGCTGGCTAGTCCTATCATCTGCTCTATAATCATGCTGATACCAATCACCCCGGCCGCTAGTTCCCCTAACACGTAGTAAACGTAGAGGTACGCGGAGCCTATGCCAGTGAAACGGCCTGCCAGCTCCGCGTAAGTCAGCGCACTGACGAGTGCCGCGAGGCCGGCTATCAGATAGCTGAGGGTCACTGCAGGACCGGTGGTATTGGCCGCCAGGACGGGTGTTATCACGAATATACCGGCTCCCACCACAATGGAGAAGCCAGAGTTTACCAGATCGGGGATTCCCAGACACCGGTTGAGGCCTTCGTCCGGGGCAGAGTCTGGGGTCCGGCGCTGTGTGAGGCGCTCCAGGATAGGCACTTTGGCGAGTGTGACATCCTTCATTTCCTGTAATGGGGTGTCAGGAAATGGGGCAGGGAATTGAATACCAGATCAGGAATTGGGAGAGCAAGGCTATGTAAAACAGAAAAGATAAACTGATTTAGAGGAGTAGAATATCGTTCATATATGCAAGAAAGAAAGCAGCATCGATCAATGTTAGAATTTGTTGCTCAGCCGGCTGTTCAAATGCTCAAAAGGCAAGATGAGGTCCCTCGACACAATAATACAAAATGCGACCTCCACTAAAGAAGGCTAGTGTGGCAAAGATCTTAGGCAATTAGCGATATAACTCAAAAACAACGGCCCGGCAACACTATACAAAGATGAATATTTAATATGTGTTTACATAAAGGTTATAATGGTATTGCCGATTCGGAGAATACAAAAGGACTAAAACTTATAATAGGTCTGAGTTTTTTGTACCTAGTGTGATGCGGTTGTGCGTAGTCCTACGGACCTACGAGCGCTGTAGAACAAAACATCAGCCCTATAATATGATGCGTTGAGGCATTGAGGCAATTATACAGGCAATTAAACGATTTCTGTACGCAAAGGATTATTATTAGGAAGCGTGTGAAGGAGTAGAATGGACGCAAGAAATCAGTCTATTACACATTAAAACACGCTTTTGAAACACGCTCAATAAAGACGCTTTGTTTAACATGTATTCAAGTTAAACAAACGATATACAGGATCCATGACGCTGTAAAGGACTTGATAATACGCTGAGAAATAACACACAGCACAGCTTGAGTATACAGCAACTCCATAGCTCAGCATATTTCTTGTTCTGTAGCTGTTATAGCAGCCTGTATTGTGTATACCGTTTATAGTATACTGTAGTCGCTTTGACAGGTTTAAATTGCGGTCAAAAGCTCACTTATAGCTATACTCTTTGAGTGTGTTATAAGTCAACCGCTCTTTGCTTAACGCACGAAAATAGTTATGGCAGAACCTTGTCAGTTACCTTGTCAGCCCTTTAAATTTAATCTAACCGACCTTTCAACCAAAATTAGAAAGTGTCGGATACATAAGGGCCGAAGAGGCAAGTTACAACAGCAAAGTTTGCCCATTCGGCAAAATGGTACCACAGGAACACGACAATAATTAGCCTCCAGTAGCCTCCATTAGCCTCCATGGAGGCTGAGTGGAGGCTGAGTGGAGCCTGAGTGGAGGCTAAGTGGAGGCTAATTTCAAAAATTAGCCTCCACGGAGGCTAGTGGAGGCATGAGGCTAATTTTCGAAAAATAGCCTCCACTATGGAGGCTAATTAGCCTCCACCCAGCCTCCACTAGGCTCCACTAGCCTCCACTCAGCCTCCACTCAGCCTCCACTCAGCCTCCATGGAGGCTAAATTTTTGGTTTAGCCTCCACTAGCCTCCACTAGCCTCCACTCAAGATTTAGCCTCCATTAGCCTCCACAGAAATTTAAAAAGTCATTTTTTGGATTCTATGGAAGCTATTTTGACAGTGCTAGTGGAGGCTGTAGCCTCCAAATGGAGGCTAAAATCATGAAAAAACACAGATATTATGCTAGCCTCCACAAAATTAAATTTATGTCATGTTTTACAAAAGAGTACATTTTGTAACATAGACCAAAGTCTAGTATGAGGCACCACTAGGCCTCCACTAGAATCCACTCAGCCTCCACTAGGCTCCACTAGGCTTCACTCAGCCTCCACTAGGCTCACTCAGCCTCCACTAGGCTCACTCAGCCTCACTAGGCTCCATTCAGCCTCCCTAGCCTCCACGCAGCCTCCCTCAGCCTCCATTAGCCTCCTCAGCCTCCACTAGGCTCCACTCAGCCTCCACTAGGCTCCACTAGCCTCCACTAGGCTCCACTAGCCTCCACTAGGCTAGTGGAGCTAAGTAGAGCCTAGTGGAGGCTGAGTGGAGCCTAGTGAAGGCTGAATGGAGCCTAGTGGAGGCTGAGTGGAGCCTAGTGGAGGCTGAGTGGAGCCTAGTGGAGGCTAGTGGAGGGTGGAGCCTAGTGGTGAGCTGAGTGAGCCTAGTGGAGGCTGAATGGGAGCCTAGTGGAGGCTAGTGGAGCCTATTGGATCCTAGTGGAGGCTAGTGGAGCCTAGTGGTGGCCAGTGGAGCCTAGTGGAGGCTGAGTGGAGCCTAGTGGAGGCTAGTGGGGCCTGAGTGGAGCCTAGTGGGGGCTGAGTGGAGCCTAGTGGAGGCTAAGTGGAGGCTAGTGGAGGCTGAGTGGAGCCTAGTGGAGGCTGAGTGGAGCCTAGTGGAGGCTGAATGGAGCCTAGTGGAGGCTAGTGGAGCCTATTGGATCCTAGTGGAGGCTAGTGGAGCCTAGTGGTGGCCAGCGGAGCCTAGTGGAGGCTGAGTGGAGCCTAGTGGAGGCTAGTGGGGCCTGAGTGGAGCCTAGTGGGGGCTGAGTGGAGCCTAGTGGAGGCTAGTGGAGGCTGAGTGGAGCCTAGTGGAGGCTGAGTGGAGCCTAGTGGAGGCTGAATGGATCCTAGTGGAGCCTATTGGATCCTAGTGGAGGCTAGTGGAGCCTAGTGGAGCCTAGTGGTGGCCAGTGGAGCCTAGTGGAGGCTGAGTGGAGTCTAGTGGAGGCTAGTGGGGCCTGAGTGGAGCCTAGTGGAGACTGAGTGGAGCCTAGTGGAGGCTAAGTGGAGGCTGAGTGGAGCCTAGTGGAGGCTGAGTGGAGCCTAGTGGAGGCTGAGTGGAGCCTAGTGGAGGCTGAGTGGAGCCTAGTGGAGGCTGAGTGGAGCCTAGTGGAGGCTGAGTGGAGCCTAGTGGAGGCTGAGTGTAGGACAGTTGGAGCTGTCTGAAAGTTTGAAGCTATATATTGTTTTTCACATTAGTACACATAAATCACCATTTTCAGCAAGAAATTCGTGTTTTGTAAGCTTATTGATTTAGGCTCCACTCAGCCTCCACTTAGCCTCCACTCAGCCTCCATTAGCCTCCATTAGCCTCCATATGGAGGCTTTAGCCTCCACAAAAATGACTTTTTAAATTTCTGTGGAGGCTAATGGAGGCTAATTCTTGAGTGGAGGCTAGTGGAGGCTAGTGGAGGCTAAACCAAAAATTTAGCCTCCATGGAGGCTGAGTGGAGGCTGAGTGGAGGCTGAGTGGAGGCTAGTGGAGGCTAATGGAGGCTAGTGGAGGCTAATATAGCCTCCATAGTGGAGGCTATTTTTCAAAATTAGCCTCATGCCTCCACTAGCCTCCGTGGAGGCTAATTTTTGAAATTAGCCTCCACTTAGGCTCCACTCAGCCTCCACTCAGCCTCCATGGAGGCTAATGGAGGCTAATTTTTGTCGTGTTCCTGTGGTACCATTTTGCCGAACATTCAAACTGTTCGAGATAGTTAGGTCATTTAAACAGCGAAGTTAAAACATCCGAACTGTGAAGTTAGAACATCCAAACTGCTAATTTAGAACATTCAGAAGTAAGAATATCTAAAGCAAAGGTGAAATATTCAGGCAGCTAAGTTAAATTCAGGTAAGTTAGATCATACGGCATTATATAACGGTAAAGCTTGCGACAGGTACAAGAAGGGAAGAGCTTGTAAAATGTAAAGAGCTCCTCGTATGCATGTCATTTAGTGCATGACCTCAATAGATCCGTTCAAACAATTACACTCAGTATACAGGGGTGTATAGCGGTATAATTATACAGTACATCTCATAATATGCGGATCGCGGCACTATCCACTACATTCTCGAGAATTAACAGAACTACAATGGGCACAATACAATTAAATAATTCAATGACAAGGACATTGGGCATTTAAATTTGATAAGTCTCGACTAACATATTTTCAAAATGCAGTATAGTACGCGAAGAGTTACCCCGTTGTTCCTGTACAGAATATCTGCGGTAGATCTGCAGTGGATCTGCGGTTATTAAAATGTGCTGTGAATCTGCAGTCCGATGTTCCGTAAAATCTGCGGTCATTAAAGTCTGCAGTGCAGATCGACCGCAGATCGACCGCAGATCTAGGGAATATTATCTGCTGTAGAAATCAACAACAGATCGAGTGCAGATTCTGCGCTGCTCCAATTAAGTGGAGTAGTCACGTGCCCTACAGTAAAAACTCATTGGGCTTCCTGAATGTTAATTAGGAAAATGGGCCAGTTCATGTGATTAATCAGTGAACGCTAGTTGTTCACTTTCCAATTCGAACGAAATTTCTAGGACAATTATAAGCAAAGATATGCCATACATCATTTCAGAATCAAATTACCCGAATGAATTGACATATCTATGCTATCAAAGCAGGTGATATTTTTGATAACTACATAATATTTTGATAACTGGGACCCTCAATACCTATTTAAAATGCGACGGAAAATGATTCTTCAAACGATCAGAAACTGTTAATGCTAGGTTCCCAATCAAGTAACATTATCCTGGTTAGCTAGCCAAATTAACCCATCGAGCGTGAAATTGCAGTACTTTTCACTACTCAATAGTACTGGGATAACTGAATTATGCCAAATTAGTAAAAACAATGTGGTTGTTTAGCACTTAGCACACATTGTTATTATTGCTGTAGATCTATAGGCAATTGTTTACATTAGTACCTAATCTACGTACACATGCGATTATGTATTCCATGTAATCAAACATGCTTCATTTGCCAATGTTCATTTGATATCAGAGAGTTGTTTTGACCTCCATGATGTTTCCTACATTTTCCACTTACCACTCTGATAGCAGACGCAAGTTTACTTACTATCTACTCTAATTTCTGAACTCTGCTGACTTACCAATCCAATTCCAGTCCACTAACACGCTTATCTTACCTGCAGTCTGATCTCAATCACTTATATATCACTCTGCTCTCAATCCACTTATAATATACCATTCTGTTCCCAGTTCACGTATCACTCTGATACAAGTCCATTTGACAATGACGTCTGTCCTGAGTCCACTTTCCACTCTGATCCCAGTCTGCTTACGACTCTGAACCCAATCGAATGTCCATTTACCACTCTGATGCAGGTCCATTTGCCACCCTGGTCTCAGTAGTAGTACTGAGTTCAATTTCCACTCTAATTCCCGTCAATAAACCACTTCTATCCCAGTCTATTTGCCAACCTGATTCATGATTTTAGTCCGGAGTCCACTTTCCACTCTATTTCCGTATACTAACCACTTAAATTATCCCAGTCCATTCGTCACTTTGAGAACACAGTCTTGACTCCTGATTCCACTTTGCAATCTGATTCCAGAACACGTACCACTATAATCTCAGTCAATTTGCCACTCTAATATCAGTCCTGACTCCTGAGTCCACTTTCTACTCCGATTCCTGTTTTACTAACCACTTTTATCCCAGTCCTCCCGTTTTTTTTTACTCTGATCCCAGTCTGCTTAAAACTCTGAACCCAGTCAAATGTCCATTTACCACTCTGATCTCAATATGTATGGCAGTTACCACTTTGATTCCATTCTACTTACCCATTTACCACTCTGATGGCAGTTTGCTTACCACTCTGAACTCAGTCCAATGGCCATTTACCACTCTGATGCCAATCCACTTAGCACTCTGATCCCAGCTCAATCTTTTCTATGCCCATTTTCAACTATGATCTAACCATGTTATCCCAGTCCATTTGCCACTAGGCACCCTGATTCCATTCCAATTAGGTAAGATTCTGATCTCTCTCCACTAATTATGTCAATGAATGATACATCCATTGAAATACTGCAAGAAACACGGCGTTTCACTTGTTACAATTAAAGATGTTTGTCACCACACTACTCGTACTCTTATTTCTGATAAAGTTTACAAAAGAAGTCTCTATATTCTACGCACCTATTTTGATCTATTGCTACCTACTGTTTATCAAATCGAAATCCAAATAAAATTGCTGATAGAAAGTTTGCAAGGGTTTCACTTCTATGCAGGGCGTGTCAATATGGATGTAAGCCACTTACACTCAATCTGCTGTTATACAGGAACATCGGACAAAAATATTCCCTAGATCTGCAGTAGAACGGCAGCTTTTAATTCAATTACAGATTCTAATTGAACCGCAGATCTACAGCAGATATTCTGTACAGGAACAACGGCGTAAGTCTGAGAATCTCCATCGAATCTAAATAGTTCTGTGTAAAGTTCTTTAGAAATGATTCTAAGAAATTAAAAAGTCGGAAAGCCACATGAAATGTAATGAGCTATGAACTGTGATGTGTCAACTGAACACCGTCACACAATATCCGCCCAATGACCTTTCCTTTGACAATTTACAATGGAGAAGTTATATAGCTTTGTATAGTTCCACACGGAACTGTTTGTCAAACCACACCAGCATGATCTGATAAAGTGATGAGCAAAACAAATGGCAGAAGAGGGATAAGAGTACAGCAGAAGTTGCTCAAGACAATGGGAATCGATTTCATTATAAGCACAACTAAATAGGATGCACGGAAAAAATAAAAGGCTTCAAATTCAAAAGTCAAAGCTTACTATAGCTGTCACTGTACTGAACTGTACAGTGTACAGGATTAATGTAAGTGTTAAACAGTACTGTAGAGGGTTACATAATGCTTACTGTAACAGTACTGTATGGGCTTACAGTTAAGGCTTACTGTAACAGTACTCTACAGGTTAACTGTTAAGGCTTACTGTAACAGTACAGTACAGGCTAAAATGTGACTGTGAAGTGTAGCTGTAAGCTAGTCTACAAGACTGTATATAGACTGTAGACTGAAGTGACTACTGTAGACTGTAGACTGTAGTGACTACTGTTAACTGTAGACTGTATGGACTGTTGGGACTACTGTAAGACTATAGACTGTAGTGAGTACTTTAGACTGTAGTGAGTAGTGACTACTGTAGACTGTAGTGACTACTGTAGACTGTAGTGACTACTGTAGACTGTAGTGACTACTGTAGACTGTAGTGACTACTGTAGACTGTAGTGACTACTGTAGACTGTAGTGACTACTGTAGACTGTAGTGACTACTGTGGACTGTAGTGACTACTGAAGACTGTAGTGACTACTGTAGACTGTAGTGACTACTGTAGACTGTAGTGACTACTGTAGACTGTAGTGACCACTGTAGCCTGTAGTGCCTTCTGTAGACTGTAGTGACTACATTTGACTGTAGTGACTTCTGTAGTGACTACTGTAGTGACTACTGTAGTGACTACTGTAGACTGTATTGACAAGTGTACACTTCAACAAGAGCGGAGCAGAACAAAAGTGCAGCAAACACACAGCAAAGACTTGGGATGATGATATGGCAATTCGAGTAACATGACACCAGTTATTATTGCAATTCAATATATTTCCACGTGTTGAATACTCATTGTACAGGACTATCATATTAAGATATTATTACATGATGAGGGCTCAACAAGCATGAGTGACATAATGCCATCAATATGAATTATGATCAAATGAATCATGTATTGCGATCATCACGAAACTTGTTACAGAATTAAGAATCACATCATCGTAAAATTTCACAAAACTGTCAACTGAGATCAATCCATGAAAACACACGGACACGTGTATAGCTGTTATTACTATTAGCAAATACGCATCACTCTTTGAAAGTTTGCAGTTTAACTGTCAACAACATTGTACTGTAATCAAAAATTGAGGCTTTCTTGTCCTCGATCTTGCCTTTTAATCATGTAGGATCACCATGGTGTCTCGACCTTTCAGGCGCAATTTTCTAGCCTTGATTCAGTGTACCGGTATGATCCAATTTTACAAGGAGTGGTTGATGTCAAAATTTCTCCTCTGAGTGATGAGCTCATCATTTTGCATGTCTCTATATACATCAGTAATTTAAGCCTAAATTAAGATAACCTACTTCATATTATATTTGAAACCCCTATAATTATAGAGAACTAGCATTAGCAAACGAGTGCACTGCGTGGTGCAGAACAATTAAAGCAGGAATCGTGAGAGTCATAAAAGCCGCTTATATCTCTACAAGCTGTATAATGGATTTGTTAATAAAAGCCCGCACACATTACACATGCATTATATGCACTTAGAGAGAGTGGTCTTATAAGGGCAAATAATATATATGTGTGTGGCTGTGTGATAACGTGGCAATTCAACAGAGTTAGGTACTGAAGTAATCATCATACGTTGTGACCAGGGCATTCGTACGATATCCCTACATATGTTTGTAGCGATGAGCAACTCCAAATATTGGATGAAATGAGATGCTATGGTGGCCAAGAGGATGTTTATTTCCCCCCTTTCTCTTCGGGGTCTCACGCTCCTGCCTATTAAAGAAACCCCATATCTATACGTCAATTGTGTAGTAACATCATAGTCATAGTCATATCTATACGACAATTGCAAAGTAATGATTCGAATTATGTTAATCATCGAAATTTCCTGAGAAAAGCGGAACCGGAGACCGTAATTCAAACTCCAAGTCAACGTGGAAACTGCAGATTCAGAAATGCTCATCTTGAATATCATGGCATTGATAAGCCCAGTATTCAATATGTGGATTTGGGTGGAAGTGTAATAAGGGCTAATAAATTAATCTGAACTGATCCAATGCTGATAAGAGAAATTAAAAACGAGTTTTCGATAACCATAAACTGCAGATTATTCGTAAACTTGAAGTCTCACACATCTTGGTTTCCTAGGTCTATTAAGAACCCTGAAGCGGATTTAAGAGTGACCGGTGATTAAAACCTTCATTATACCCTCCTAGACTCGTTTAACTTCTATTCGCGGTGGCCATGTATTAGCTTATCAGTTGTGGTCAATGGACTCAGTGGTTGCCATGAAATTGGCTCGCATTATATTTATAGCTTACTTTAGGGGCCATCCATAAACTTAAAGGACGTCCGCAAAATTTTGGCCATTTTAGACCCCTCCCTCCCCACCTGACCGCAAACGTACGCCTTTCACTTTCAGAAACCCCTCCTTCCCCCAGAACGTCCGCATTTTTCTTGAAAATCTTTTGGTTCATAATTTTTTGGCCCGAATTTCCACGATTTTCTAGTGAAATATTAATAACCGTCAAATCGACCAAAATTTCCATTAACTGCGGACGGCTGCATTTGGCCAAACACCCCCTCCCCCCTATGTCCGCAAACGTCCGAATTAGCCAGATCCCCCTCTACCTGATTTTGGACGTCCTTTATCATTATGGATGGCCCCTTCAACTTTTAAGCAATGGAAAGAATGAAACAATTCTAATTTTGATTGGAATATGTAATTGTATGAAAATGAAATATAACAATTTTCAAAGCATATAAGATTACAATTCAGGGATTTGATTTTTGATAATTCTGAAATATTCTATCCAATCATAAGGACGTCCGCATTATATTTATTTGCAGTGCATCACGGAAGAGGCCTAGGGATCAGGAGCCTGCCAAACCAGACGTTTGTCATTGTGGACGAGGAGCGGAGGGGTAAAAAGTGAAAATACGTAATATCTGCATTCCAGAAATTTGTTAGAGGTGTTGCGGAATGCGGAAGGGATTACAAATTTTGCGAACGTCCTTTATGTATGCAATATGGACGAAAGTGAGGGCATGTTCGATATAGCACTAACTGAGGACGAACCCTGATTTTGCAGCGACCAGATATAAAAAGCATCATAGTTTTGCTTGTAAAAATTGAATTTAGTTGATCTTAAATTAAATTGATAATGATCTTACTTACACCGCAAAAATTATAAAACTATAAAACAATATCAATAATCATTATCAAAAAGTTAAATGAAAATACTCGGAAACCGATACGGATGAAATGAATTTGATATCCTTTCATATCATACTTAAACATCCAATTGTTTATTAATTATCATACTTTCCAATCATACTTTCCATCATACTTTCCTGGGTCCCAAAACCATTTGATTTTGCAGAAACCCAAACGACGTTTTTCATAGTATATAATTATCATATACATATAAGTAATTAGAAAGCTTATTCAATTTTCTAAATCAAAAAGGGGGTTACCCCATATCATTTTACATCTTCTCTTTCAGTTTAACATAAACTGTTCATCGCCACATTTCTATGTGTCCAAATATGCTCGCACATGTTTTCATAGAGTTTCACCGAGTTCCGCGCTTGCCAGACGTTGCCTGACCTCATTCGTGCGCGCCCAACTTACTATTTAAAATTTGATTTAAAATAGGTCCAGACAACTTCTGGCAATGCCACTGAATGAACCCGAACATTTGTCAGAATCCATCTTTCGAGAGCATATCGCCCACATTTCCCGGGTTGTGGGGACCTTTTAAATATTACGAAAATGCTCGCAACAGAACAGTTGTGTTAGCAGTTGAAGGCTTAAGCCGTATTTGATTTTGATTCGTTCACACTGTTTTGTTCACACTGTTTAGCTTGCAGTTGCAACTTTCAATGGCAGTTGCATATGCATCAAATGAATGTTATTCACAATCCCATTAGTCATTAGTTTATTTAGACTGAAGATCAGCTGCTTTTCAGAGACCACGTTTTGTAGTCACGTGTCGTTGGCACGTGTCCTAGAGTGTCACGTGTCGAAGTCACGTGTCGTGGTTTGTGGCATCGTCGTTCAGGTGGCTTCATCCCCGCTCTGACACTCATAGGATTCCAGACTGTCCAGATACTGACTCCTGCGTTTTACCTAAAGATGATTGGGGTATTATCTTATTATCATACAGTTTTCGGGTTCAGAAAATTTGTGATAAAGAAAGCATAAATAGAGTAACAATGGCGTATTTGCCCGTTGCCATGGTTACTTTACAGTTGCCATGGTTACTTTACAGTTGCCATGGTTACTCTACAGTTGCCGTGGTTATTCTACAGTTGCCATGGTTACTCTACAGTTGCCATGGTTACTCTACAGTTGCCATGGTTACTCTACAGTCTAACTATATAGTGTCCATGGTACCCCATGGTAAGCCACTCACCAACTGCCATGGCTTGATGAATCCGTCTTGAGGAATGTGAATAATCTGCGGATATACGGACAAGGACTTCCCAATCACCATGTACCTAAGGAAATAATTCTTATTAATTCAAGGAATCATATTTTGAAATTTAATGAGAGTTTAATTCAGTATTTCATTCTTGTCAGAGCGATTGGGAATTTATGTACTCATTTTGAAATTACATTCTGAGAATCTTTATTACAATTCACGATCTCAGTAACCAATGCTTGAATCCTTGCAAAAAAGCGAGACAGCAGCCCGGAACTATCTATTGTGAAACAACTGTTTTTGCTGAGACGGCAACCTGAATAGCATCAAGCATACCCCACATGTATGTCTCTCTATCTACGAACCTATGTCCAGGTATTAAGTTCGAGAGACAGGAGCAGGAGTAAGGAATCCGGGACTTAACCAGGAGGGTAGCATTACGGACTATAGTGACCGGGACATTCTGCTTCAGCCCGTATTCCACAGTCACACTGTACCAGTCGCAAAGTCCTACGGAGTGAAATGTAGCTTTCAAATAGGAAGAAAATCGTGGCTAAAACTTTATTTTTGGAGCATGATGAAATTCAAAAATGACCCCAATTTTCCCGGTGGAAAAAAATCATACGTTGATACCGCTATCTATATCCCTGGTCCAAGCAAATATGTACCTTATGTCAACACATAATCATGAGAAACGAGTATTTCCTGATCTGAAGGGATGGTTTTATGAACAGTATGGCGGATCTTACCTAGGGTTTTATACCAGCGTTGCTCCCATAAGAGGCTTTGTACTCTTATTCGTAGAGCTGAAAAGATAACGAACGTCACTTTTACGTAGCATTTCAAGAGTAAAAATCCTGCGATGACATTTCATAACACATTTCTTCAACCTAATACGGCGACTTACCGAAGTGATTTCGACAGAAGGATTCTTGTGTTGAGATTTTGGGACAGGTTCCACAGCCTGAAAGAAATAACTTTGTTTAACTAATTGATAACTAATGAATTAACTAATTAATTAGTACAACTCGGGGTGCCCATGAACACCCCGCTAAGATTCAAGTGAATTCATAAGGTGAATTTGATAAGAAACTGCAAGGTGTACATTGTACAACTCTAAATGCCAAATGGTCCTGACCCCAAATTTGCCGAAAAGTCGCCCCGAGTCACGCCTCTGGTTTTAAAACTTTTGAATCATTTTGGAATAAAAACTAGAGGCTTGTCACGGGGCGGCTAGTTGGAAAATTTAGGCCATTCACTGAATGGCCCAAATAAGAAACATGGAGCGCGCGCGGTCTGTGCAATGTATGTGCGTGTACCGTTGCGTTTTCTGCTTTTAGAATCAAGCCTCGCGCCTTACAGATTAGACAATGCTTCCACGAAGTTGTCCCAAATTTGGGACATTTTGCGCGGCGCGCAAGAAAGCTCCCACGAGCTAAGAAGAGGGTTCATATAAGTGTGGCCAGCTCCCTTGAGCTGGAAATATAGCTTAACTCAGAGACGCCAGCTCCCTTGAGCTGAGAATAGCTAAGACAAGAGGCACCAGCTCCCACGAGCTGGGAATGTAGGCCCTATAGCAGAGTAATGCCACCCATCTTTCCTGGTTAGAGTCGGTAGTAGAAAATAGGGCCTAGGCATCAGAAGTGGGAATAGTGAATTTAAGGTCGACTAGAAATATCATGAATGGAGGGAAACAATGAAACACAAGTTTAGGCACGGGAAACGATAGTTCAAGTCTCTAATCATACTGATATCAAATATACTCTATGATCAACACAATCAATCAATTCAATAACTAGCAATACTGAACTTTAGCAATAGATCTCTATAGACGAATAATATCAAATCATATACAATATCTCATACTACTAGTCATCATTTAACTATAGCTACACGAAGGCCGTTATAAAAATGAGAGACATGGAGAGGGAGTCATGAAATACCTTAGCCACTAACCTAGTTTGGAAAACCTCGAATTCAAAGCAAGGGGGCTAATCACCGAGAAAGTCATTCAAACCTAATCAGTCATAGCTATCAACGGCAGAAGTGACTCCCTCTCAGGACGCGGGGGATGTCTCTGATTTTTGCTGTTTAGCACTGGCCTATATTCTATCGGCTAGATCACGTGTGAAATCACGTGCTTGAGGAGTGTGTTTCGATCTCCCTAGCTACCTGGCCGTTTTCTCCCTCGAGAGGTGTTTAAATCAGTATTCGAGAATAGCTTCAATCGTTTCTATTCAACTTCTAAAACTTATGGTTAATTTGCTTCGCGGCTTTCTGTTTTCTCCTTGGCTACCAAGCTGTTTCTTACGTTAAACGGTGTTTAAAACTCAGATTTTCATCCGACTAGCGTCGGTGTTGGTCGAGCCAACTCCTCCGCGTACGATTCTGTGATTAGTTTAAAGCTGTTGGACGCTGGTCGGGTGACTATCTATGTGCTTTTAAAACTCGTTACCATTTCACCGAATTAATCTGTTACTATACTTTCAGTTTCATAATTCCAAGCAAAACATTAACTTCAAAGCGTACGTTTCCATGGCTTTCCATACACGATTGGCCGTTCTCGTGCGATCTAGTAGTTTAAAGTTATAATCAGCTTCTATCTACTCCCCCAGTTTTTATGAATGAACTGGAATCGAAGGAGTGAAACTATAGGAATAAAATGTGCTTCACATCACAACAGTATAGGACTAAAATAGGGACTATACGACATGTCCATGCAAATTAAGAAATTGGTCTGCTAATCAGACCTATTTCGTTACGCCCATGCCCGGGGTTTTTACGTTTGATACGAAAATTGAGTTCTTGTTACATTAGTCTTTTTATTTTAACTGACTGCCTACCCAGGCTTCTATCATATCGGTTCTTGCAGCCTTAGGATACGAAGAGTTATGCAATGCCTTCAAGAGTTGAAGCTCAGTGTAGGAATTCCTGATGAGTTTTAAAATTTTAAATGGTGTTTGGAGATTGAAATGTATCAGGAAGATAAATTATATATTGCAAGGAGGTGATTGCATCCAGTGTTATTGCTCGAAAGGATGCCCAAGTTTGGTTGGGGTTGGACAGAATCAGTTTGGCGTAATGCTTTGAGACCAGACATCTGTTCCTTACCTCTAGGTTCAGGCGTTTCGTTACTTTTTTGATGGGAACCCGAGATCTGTTGATGCTGTTTGGTACAAGCGAAATCACCACTTTTGCGAGCACATCCAAGAGATCTAATAAGGATTGTAAAGAACCGAAAAGTTCCTGCGGGCTGTCGTTTTCCAAGGCCCGATTGAATCCTGCTCGCAGTTGTAGGGCTCCCTCCTTGACTTTTCGGGGAATACCAGCGTCCACGAGGCAGCGCTGTGGAATGGTAAGATCTTTGGAGAACCTGGATGTAGGGAATCCAGCGTTATTCAGTGGCCGAGCTTGGAAGATGTCTGGGGCTCTCTTAGTGATCTCGATGGCCTCCAGGCACTCATTTTTGCTGATGTATGCCACTGGTGTTTTCTTGTGGGTTATTGTTGGTTCACAGGGTTTCAACAGATCTTCAAACGCATCTATGTCCTCTTCAAAGATTTGAGGGTTGTTCATGTTATCTTTGAGTCGGGAAATGGCTTCCTTTATGACCTTTTCATCCTCTTTGATATGACTGAGTATTAGCATGATTTCAGCCTTTTCAGCGTCATCGAATTGACTTGCTCGGAGGGGATGGGCGTTGATTGATTCTGCTAAGCGGATCATGCTTGGGATCAGGCTGCAGGGGAAGTTGGCAGGGTCGATGAAAGTAACATTTTGTTTGCTGCATATTCGTCGAAGTACTTTCGTTAGCGGGAAAATCACTTGAGTTCCCTGGTTTACCACTCCAGCTTTGATACTTGGAGAAGTCTGAGTAGTTGCTTCTGAGAATATTATTTCCTTTGGGAGCGAGGAATTGTGATGGTTTCCAGTAGTGACAGGTACTTCTCTTTGCTTTGAGAGAGAGTTTCGCATTTTTCGGATGGATTTCATTTTGCTAGAGCCTGGATTGTATTATCATTAATTACATATGGTAATACAAATGCCATGAGGCATTCCATCTCGATGCCACGGGGCATCACAGGCTGTTGAAAATTGTATAAATCATGCCGCAAGGCATATGATATTATTCTATTATTCGAATTTCCGGATAAGGTTAATTTTGATAAAGCCCGGATTGCATAACCAATACATGGTAATACAAATGCCATGAGGCATTCCATCTCGATGCCATAAGGCATCACAGGCTGTTTAAAATTGGTTAAATCATGCCATAGGGCATATAATATCATTCAAATTTCGGATACTGTTAATTTTGTTAGCCCGGATTGCATTATCAATTTTTGACAATACAAATGCCATGAGGCATTCCATCTCGATGCCATGGGGCATCACAGGCTGTTTAAAATTGGTTAAACATGGTTAATTATCATTCAAATTCCGGATACTGTTAATTTTGTTAGCCCGGATTGCATTATCAATTTTGACAATACAAATGCCATGGGGCATCACAGGCTGTTTAAAATTGGTTAAACATGGTTAATTATCATTCAAATTCCGGATACTGTTAATTTTGTTAGCCCGGATTGCATTATCAATCATGATAATACAAATGCCATGAGGCATTCCATCTCGATGCCATGGGGCATCACAGGCTGTTTAAAATTGGTTAACTCATGTCAGCGTGACAATTAGAGATACGTGACATAATTTTCATTTCCGGATAGGGTTAATTTTATTGAAGCCCGGATTGCATTACCAATTTAAGGTAATACAAATGCCATGAGGCATTCCATCTCGATGCCATGGGGCATCACAGGCTGTTTAAAATTGGTTTGTGATTTTCATCATTGTTATTAAATTTAACATGCAAAATTGAAAAATTTGATCATACAGTGGAGATCATCATAGCTCTGATCCTCATACTCTGATAAGGTTGCTTAGCGAGTGGAGCTTGATGAGGGCTGTTATCTGCCATTTGAGACGGAGAAAGGAAGTCGAGTTGGAGCAATTACCCTGTAATCTGCATTCTGTGTTTGTAGGCATTGACAGGCATTGTGGCGGCATTAAGAGTTCATTTTGGCGCTGCATATCCAGAAGCTGTAGGTAGGCATGGCTTCCGTTCTTTATTGGCATCGATTTGTTCCATGAACGCGATTGTAACAACTCATCAATATGATACAACGATACATATACATAATATCAATTGACATTTAAAAGACATTTGAATTATGAAGAAAATAATTTCAAACTCGCCATTACATTTTAAATCTATACTTTATTATGTGAACTAGTTCAAGAAAAACAAAATTCATCATTCAACCTCCATAATTATTGCACGAGAAGTAGATAGACAGTTAGTATTCTTAATTATGAAATGTCGACATTATCAGAACATAACGTTGTTGACTGTAGACGTTGAACTGTCTAGATTTCACATGCAACTTTCATATTCAACTGAATTCGAACAATATTTTGAAAATAGTTACAAGAAGAATTTTCTGTGAGCAAATTGTTCATTCACGTGTGTACTACGGTCTTCACTATAATTCTTATTTCTTCATTTATCTACTGATGATAACGCTCATTACTGAATAATTCCGTGCACCCTGTTGTGAATGAGTTTGCGTACACGCTGCAATTTTCACCATGCAGTAAGATGTTTCCTATCAAAATATCATGGAAAAGCTTTTCCAGAACATGAATTTGATGTCATGTTGTGTTCTGCCATTATATGCTATCCTACAACAAGAGTGATTGAAGTTTGGCGTGGTTAAAGGTGCATGGTGACTGGTGTAAATGTGTGGAATTTATTGACATGGTTTAAATGACGTTCATGGGATCTTTACGCATGTATTCATTGAGATTAGATTAATTATTTGATAACTTTATCATTTCCTAATCGTTAATTACAACATTATTAAGTATTTAATCATTCAGATAATTATATACTTGAATTTGGATGAATCAAAATAGGAGATTATTTTGTATCCTACAAAATATACGGCATTGTTATGCTAGTTGCTGATGCAATGAAATAATTCCTGAATTCCTGCATGGCTCTGAAAATTCAGTTTGATGGTGTTTATCACCGAAGAAGCATGCCACTTAATTGCTGTGAAATACTAGAATAATTTGGCCTATGCTCAACAACTGCTTGCTTTGATACTTGTGATGGCATTGTGTTTTCAAACGGTTCATCAATTGCACTGAAATAATTGTGTAACTAGTCACTAAGCATGTTGATGACGTAATTTATTGCTTGCAACTATCAATTATGATTATGATGGGTCTATCCATGAACTGTACCTACGTCCTATAGTATATTATGCTGCAATACGTGAGTGACCTGTAGGATCAGTGATGTTCCCCAACCTGTGCATGTCCCACGCATGAGACACAAGCCCGACGGTGCACAGTTAGGCGAGGCCCGGAGAGGCGCCAGCTTCCCACACTTTTTGTAGCCGGCGACTAGATCAATACTAGCGCAAGTCGGAAACACCCTCTCTTTTCCACTCAGCCATCTGGGAATCTAACTAAGCGGGGGACTTGAGCTCACTAACCCCACATGCCACTTGCGCTATGTGGCCGTGCCGTTAATGTAATGCCTTTTAGGCAGTGCACTTAATTATAGCTAAGAACTGGAAGTATATTAATGAGTCATAATTATTATTCATATTTTGACTTCATGTCATTGCAACGACATCATTATTATTGAACAATGAAAGAAATTGATTCATTGGCATGATCGTTAGCTAGTATTGTTGCTTTGTTCAATGCTTAACTTGATATGCTTCATGATCAGCGTGTTAGTAGAAATATAACTGTAAACGTACTGATTCTCGTTACAATGGTACTAAAATTACCATGGAAAATTAGTTAACAATCAATACATCATACTCATTACTAAATGAATTAATATAAAATTCAATTACGCAACGCAAGAATCCTGTGCATATCGATTGTTTTCAGCTTCTAAACTAACGACATCATTTGCTATCATCTTCAATCAAAGATTGGTACATAAGCACCGACAAGTGTATTGCATGCTTATTTATAGTTCGAGAAGAATGAATGCCGCCTATGAAAGTAAGAAGCTTGACTGTGCGTTTCATAAATAATTGAGTGACAATTAGTAAACTTGATTGGTGAGATCTGAATTATAGATGTGGGCCTATCACTCCCATTTCCCCATTAGTTGTTAGTTATTGTGAATAGGTAAGTAATAAGTTCGTTATTCAACATAGTGCTAATATGCGTTCCGAAGGAAAACAAGAATCTGCCGCATGCTTGCAATGTTCAATGTCAGTGCTGCAACAGGTCCAATTCCTGCTACCTGCTAACTGTGCCTGCTTACTCACCGGCACTCCACTCAGACATGAGGCCTCTATATTGAGTTATTTGTTAAATCATCTGCCGGCGCCAATCCGTAAAATCCATAAATCACATCCATTCCTTGGGCAGGTATAATAAAAATCGATCTCATTGGCCGGAATTAATATCCCAAATCATCCGCCGGCGCATTCCATAATTCCCGAAGCAACCTGCTTCCCTTGGGCGGGCATCGGCCGGAATATATATCCCCAAAATAACAATTCATCCGCCTGCGCCATCCATAATTTCCTAAGAAACCTTCATCCCTAGGGCGGGCACAATAACAATCTCATCGGCCGGAATTCATAATTCCCCATACATCCGCCGGCGCCTTCCATATTATTACACAAATACCTGCATTCCTTGGGCGGGCATCGGCCAGTATTAATCATAAATCATTCCCTTATCATGTTTATCAGAGTGCCTGCGTGAAGTACCACTAAGCTCGCTGCTCACTGTCCACGACGTATTATCGTTACTGCAAAGCAAATATTTCAAAGATTTAGTCAGTCAGTTGTCTCTAGAAACGATGACTGGGCTTTTACTAATTTGATTGCCACTAATCATAAATATCGCCGTTAGCCTTATCGGTATGTCAAGCACTGACTTTAAATATCACAGCTATGGCTGCCTCTTATCTCGCCCGAACGCCATGGTTTAATTGAGGTAATTGAGTGCCCATGAATTCAATGGTTTAATGGTATGCACTGCTATCGGTTTTAGCCTTATTTGTTTGCAATGTAATCGAACATTTTGGCCTAGCTAGTAAGAGTAAGTGCAATTCAATAAGGAGGGGTTTCAGGGGAGTGATAGAGCATTGAAATGCTAGATTAATGTGTAAATGGTGTTCATGCCACATTTTCTTGATCTAACTCAGCTAATTGAATGTAGAGAATGAGATCGGTGAAATTGATTGAGATATCGTGGTTATTGTGAAGGCATAGTGATCAAGTAAAACTTTCACAACAAAATAAAATCAATTCCACCTTCCCAATTTCCATGATGATTGCTGACATATCTATCAGACACTTTTAAAATACCTACATAATTAGTTTAATAACTTAATAGATAATTGATTACATAATGGATGCACAAACTGAAGTGTCGGCAAGCATTGATGGCGGTGCTATTGATACGATGTAGTAGTGATTTGTGACACGAAAACTCTTATCATATTATTATGAATGTGTCTTGCTGATCAATTATTATGTTTCTAACTGTTTAACTTAGCAAGCTTCGTTCTATTGTGGAAAAATTGAGCATGATGGTTATACAATTAGTTTACTAATGAGCTAGACATTATATTATTGCAACTATAGGGCGGTAGTGGAGAATTAACAAGTGGAGGTGAAACATGTATGTGGATGGATGCATGCTCTGTGTCTTACATAATGCTTATTTGATAAGGTCGGGTAAAAGTAAATAAAGATACGCAACATGCAGAAGTGGTAAATGTTGCGAGGTTATATGTGATGAATTTGTTGAGCTATGAAAATTATATGATGATGCACACGCCTTATGGACGCTCACATGTACATGTTGGAACGATGTTCCAACCTAATTCTTACTTCAACATAAACTAAATGGGTTGGGACTTCCATTGGTGTATCTTGTGGAATGGGTGTGTGATAGAGCGCGAGCATTGCTCAGTTTTGCATGTGATGTGATGTCTGTTATTGATGAATATGAATAAAGTGTGTGTGATGTGCTTGGGAACTATTCAGTTTATATTGCTATGAATTTTAAACGTCACTGAGGAAATTTCGGAAATTGAATAATAAGCCGAGTACACTTGTGAACGTGTGTTTAAAAAAACGTTTCAGTTTGTTTTTGTTTAAACGTTAGTCCTATAATTGCTTAACTGATTGAACAAACTTCGAATACTATGTCAACAACTTTGCAATAATAAGTAATTACATAAACTTCAGTTTTGAACTTCGCGTATCGACTAAAACTAAAATATAAAGTGTTGCATTGCAATAGTTGCGAGTATGATGATGTTGTCTAGCAAGCAGTTAGTAAAAGAGTATGGAATATTGAAGAGTAGCGTGCCTATACGAGTTTAATCGAGTATAAATGTCTAATTTGGACCAAATGTCCTACTGTTACTGTGTAATAAATACTGATTTAAAAATTATATTGCCTAAGCAATTATAGTTCCACTTCAATCATGATAATTTTAGTCGACATACGATTCCCAAGTGCTCAATTGTCACTAATCAAGTAGGGTTTTTTGTAACAGGTTCCACTGTGATGGGGGCGATTTTAGGTAAAATAGATAAGCGTAGTGGGTGGAGTAACTAATTTGGGTCTGAGCTTAATGCTAGCTCCCACGAGCTAAGAAGAGGGTTCATATAAGTGTGGCCAGCTCCCTTGAGCTGGAAATATAGCTTAACTCAGAGACGCCAGCTCCCTTGAGCTGGGAATAGCCAAGACAAGAGGCACCAGCTCCCACGAGCTGGGAATGTAGGCCCTATAGCAGAGTAATGCCACCCATCTTTCCTGGTTAGAGTCGGTAGTAGAAAATAGGGCCTAGGCATCAGAAGTGGGAATAGTGAATTTAAGGTCGACTAGAAATATCATGAATGGAGGGAAACAATGAAACACAAGTTTAGGCACGGGAAACAATAGTTCAAGTCTCTAATCATACTGATATCAAATATACTCTATGATCAACACAATCAATCATATAATAATCAATTCAATAACTAGCAATACTGAACTTTAGCAATAGATCTCTATAGACGAATAATATCAAATCAAATATAATATCTCATACTACTAGTCATCATTTAACTATAGCTACACGAAGGCCGTTATAAAAATGAGAGACATGGAGAGGGAGTCATGAAATACCTTAGCCACTAACCTAGTTTGGAAAACCTCGAATTAAAAGCAAGGGGGCTAATCACCGAAAAAGTCATTCAAACCTAATCAGTCATAGCTATCAACGGCAGAAGTGACTCCCTCTCAGGATGCGGGGGATGTCTCTGATTTTTGCTGTTTAGCACTGGCCTATATTCTATCGGCTAGGTCACGTGTGAAATCACGTGCTTGAGGAGTGTGTTTCGATCTCCCTAGCTACCTGGCCGTTTTCTCCCTCGAGAGGTGTTTAAAAGAAAATCAATAGCTTCAATCGTTTCTATTCAACTTCTAAAACTTATGGTTAATTTGCTTCGCGGCTTTCTGTTTTCTCCTTGGCTACCAAGCTGTTTCTTACGTTAAACGGTGTTTAAAACCCAGATTTTCATCCGACTAGCGTCGGTGTTGGTCGAGCCAACTCCTCCGCGTACGATTCTGTGATTAGTTTAAAGCTGTTGGACGCTGGTCGGGTGACTATCTATGTGCTTTTAAAACTCGTTACCATTTCACCGAATTAATCTGTTACTATACTTTCAGTTTCATAATTCCAAGCAAAACATTAACTTCAAAGCGTACGTTTCCATGACTTTCCATACACGATTGGCCGTTCTCGTGCGATCTAGTAGTTTAAAGTTATAAATCAGCTTCTATCTACTCCCCCAGTTTTTATGAATTAACTGGAATTGAAGGAGTAAAACTATAGGAATAAAATGTGCTTCACATCACAACAGTATAGGACTAAAATAGGGACTATACGACAGAAGTTCATCTCCTGACCCACTCTCCGACTGTACACGTCGTCACAGTAGTAACTCAGCACATTCTTAGCTCTGACAGTCCTCGGTGTGACGCCGTCAGGTGGGACGCCGTCCGGCAAGATACCGTAATAGGGGACACACGCTGCGGAACATGATGCTCAAGTGAGTGCTGGCATTGTGTATGAAGAGGGAAGGGAAGTGGAAATCACTCGGAGAGGAAATTAAACAATGCGGTAGCATATCGGGGAGAAATTTCAAAAATCAGAAGCATGGGATTAATAAGTGTTCCAAGAGTGCAAGAAACTGTTAAAAAGCAAAGTTTTATAAGCGCACTGACGTGGGAAGCATTGAGGCAGATCATTCAGCATGGAGCAGGTGTTATCAACGGGACAAGACAGAGTCTGACACGTCCTCCTCCGACAAGCTGGCTCCTCCCCATCCCAGACACCTGGAGCTTGATGTTATCAAACGCAGGAGAAATGACTGATTTAGAGTGACGTCATTGCCATGAATTAAATGCTAAACCGACACATTGTATCGCCCTATTTATCGAGCCTGGATTTTGTTACATGTTGGGCGATTTATTTTGTAACGAAGAAAAGTGCACAACAAGCGCTGAACACACAAAGAAGCAAAGAAAGAAAGAAGCAAACTTTGAACCTGATTCTAAACAGGCAAGAGTATCCCTCCCAACTAGCTCGTAAAAGGGATCACACCAGAAAACGGCAGAAACATCATCAATCCGGACAAACTTGACGGAGGTCGCATTCTCAAATTTATCACACGCTGAAATTTCAAAATCGCTAATTTGGGGGAAGAACTATTGGAAGTGAATTTTAGATTTAAATAATGCTTCAAATTTATCAACAAGTTGATGATTAAAATATCAGTTGTGTTTGGAAGAATTTATGTCGAAACTTCTCAAACAAACGAACTTCCATGGCAGCAACTCTTACCAGGAAAACACGCCGGTATCCCAGTACGGGAGCTGACTTTACAAAACGTCCCACCTCCTCCCTCCAACACCTTACTCTCGCACTCCAGAGACAGACACGTGTTCTCCAGACAATCTGGCACCGTGCCAACCCACTTCCCGGAATTTGAACAGATCATGACGTCATCGTCACTCGATAGGTGGTAGTTGGTGTTGCAGTGAAACGTGACGTTATCGTTGGGAAACTCAGCGATCCACCCGTTGGAAGGAGGCGTTACTTTAGGACATGCTGAAATTTATCGTGGTATCATTTATCTTCAGATTTATATTTCATCTTCAGGGCGAGACAAAGAAGCTTAATATAGTAATATATTCTCTGTAAGATTTTAGAGGCTACAATAAAATAATTCGTTATCACACAGTGTTGCGATCCAAATTCTAAGCTGAACAAAAGTTGAATAATGAACGCAGTAAACTTACAAGGGAAACACTTAGGAAGGCCCGACACTGTTTTGCAATACTCCTTGACACCACAGGGCCAGGTGGAACAATCGAACTGCAGACACTGAGGCGGGTCATCACTCCAAGTGCCATCACTTAGGCAAGTGAGCGTGTCACTTGCTCCGGAGACGAAGTAGTGGGGGGAGACGCAGGAGAAGACGGCGAGAGGAAGGTGCACGGAGATGGAGGTGAGAGGAGACGGTGATAGAGTAGGACATCCTAAGATGAAAAAGGCTTTAAATGAAGAATCACATCGGTATTAATTGACAGTGCTAAGCGTATATTAGAACAACCATGGAAGCTGTATCAATGATCTTTTCCTCATAATACTGGATCGGAGGATACCTCGTCAGATAAGATGATATCGGAATATAGTAACGCAGTAACAGAGGTAGCAGGATGAAATAAAGCATGTGGTACTACAAGGTTTAGTGAAACAAATTGACTAGCATGGGTATTTTGGTACTTGGTAAGGGGTCAGTAATAGCTCACAAACCCGTTAGGTCGACAGGACAGCGAGCTCCTCCCGGATATGTAGTAGTACTCATCACACGTAAACTGTACGGTGACCAGGCTGCTCTGAACACGTCCATTCGCAAGGGTCCTTATCTTCTTACACTCTAAGTGTAGCAACAGATTTTACTAAGAGTCATGATATCTGTGATACCAGTTTTATATTGTTTTACTAAGAGTCATGATATCAAATGTAAGTGGTGCAACAGATTTTACTAGTACTGTGACTTGTGGGTAAACAGATTTTACTAAGAGTCATGATATCGTGTTTTATATTGTGTCTTCAGTGTGACTGTGAGAGAAAAGTTGTCGAGATTATTGTTATGAAATGTGAAACTTGTTTCAGCATAACCTGCTAATACCGAGAAAACAGCATTAACAGTCCCCAATCTGCTACTCACTTGAATAGCATTTAGGTTTCCCTTTGACATTCAAACAGTACTGCTTCCTCCCACATTTCCAGGTGTTGCACGTGTGCGCGGCGCAAGTTGGTGGTCGAGCGTGCCACTCCCCGTTTGGTAGACAGTGCAGCACACTCTCCCCTACCAAGTAGGTGTACGGGTCCGTACAGGAGAAACTCTGTCTTGGCCCGGGGATGGATGCTTCGTTTATCTTGGGGCAAGCTGAACAATAGGGGAATTGGGTAAAATAATAGAATATCTTGAGAAATTGCCGCGATCAAAAATGAAATGATTCCACTAACTTGAGTAACAAGTGTACATTCACAAATTAAGGCGCTTGCCAAGAGCCTGATAAGTTAGTGACGATGAGATATCGTGGCTATTGTGGGCTCGGTCTTCTGGCCAGATTCACCATTTTTGGTCGGACATTACACCTTCGTTACAGCGATTTATGGGTCAAAACGGCAGATCAGCCCAAAAACCGAGAAATTGTTCCATCATCAATCATGAATGCTAAATTTGATGAAATATTAATACCAAATTTCCCACACCGAGCAAATTTTCCCACGCGCGCGGCGTTTCTGCCACGGTAATTGGATTTGTGCGGGATTTCATCACATAATTGTCGTATGGTGTTCGCGCCCAAACTTTTGCTTCGCGCTTGCTTTACAAATTTACGGATATTTCGTATCACAAAAGTAGCAGAGCAGGCTTAGCCTCACCAAGAGGACTCCTTGCCTCTCTTGTAATTCTCTCTCATTCTCTCAGAAACTTTGGTTATGATCAGTGAAGAATATTATATACCAAACAGCCTTATCCCAAAGAGTTGGTAATTGGTATGTGCCAATGTGGAATCTGCATTGTTGTTCGTCATGCTCAATTCGATGCTGAGTGGTGTCAACGTCATAAAGTTGGTATTGCACGTAACATTATTCGTCATACTTGATTACTGAGTAACGTCATAGAGTTGGTATGTGCATGCGTAGCTATTCGTCATAGTTGATTGGTGTCCTTCAACACCTCTGAGTGGTGTCAACGTCGATCTGTTTTTTGGTGATTTCAACTAGGGTTGGTATGCGGAATTTGCATACGTCGCCGTTCGTCATAGATGACGGAGTGGGTGTCAGCCAGCATATAAAAAGGACGTTGTTGTTCAAAATGCATTTGCCATTAGTTCGATCTGTTTTTTGGTGTTCAACTTGTCTTGCCTAACGCGTTGTTAATAAAGTACCGTTGTTGTTAAGGTACCGTTGTTCTAAGGTACCGTTGTTGTTAAGGTACCGTTGTAACAAGCCGTTATTACCGTTGTTAAGGTACCGTTGTTAACACCGTTGTTCCGTTAACAAGGTACCGTTGTTGTTAACAAGGTACCGTTGTTAACAAGGTACCGTTATTGTTAGGCACCGTTGTACCGTTAACAAAAGGTACCGTTGTTGTTAAAATTACCGTTGTTGTTAGGTACCGTTGTTGTTAAGGTACCGTTGTTAACCGTTGTTAAAAACCGTTGTTAACAGGGTACCGTTAACAGGTACCGTTGTTAACAGTACCGTTAACAATTGCCACCGTTACAGGGTACCGTTTAACAGGGTACCGACCTTTCGAAATTACCGTTCGTCATGTTGTTGTCAATGGGTTGTTAATAAGTACCGTTGTTAATATTGTCCTAAAGTAGTTGTTAACAAGGTACCGTTAAATTAACGTTAACAAAAGTGCCGACAATTTATACCGTTGTTAACAAGGGTACCGTTAACAAGGTACCGTTGTTAACAAGGTACCATTGTTAATAATACCGTTAACCCCGTTAACAAGGTACCGTTGTTAACAAAGGGTACCGTTGTTAACAGGTACCGTTCGATTGCCGTTGTTATTAATAGAGTACCGTTGTTAATAGAGTACCGTTGTCAATCAGGTACCGTTGTTAACAAGGTGCCGTTGTTAACAAGGTGCCGTTGTTAACAATGTACCGTTGTTAACAGGGTACCGTTGTTAACAGGGTACCGACCTTAACAAGGTACCGTTGTTAACAGGGTACCGTTGTTAACAAGGTACCGTTGTTAACAAGGTACCGTTGTTAACAAGGTACCGACCTTAACAAGGTACCAACAAGGTACCATTAACAAGGTGTACCAACCATTGGAGGTACCGTTGTTAACAGGGTACCGTTGTTAACAAGGTACCGTTGTTAACAGGGTACCGTTGTTAACAAGGTACCGTTGTTAACAGGGTACCGACCTTAACAAGGTACCGTTCGTCATAAGGTACCGTTGTCAGTAAGGTTGTTAATAGAGTACCGTTGTTAATAGAGTACCGTTGTCAATCAGGTACCGTTGTTAATAAGGTTCCGCGACAGGGTACCGTGGTAAATAAGGTACCGTTGTTAATAAGGTACCGTTCTTGATAAGGGACCGTTGTCAGTAAGGTACCTTGGCAGTTGTTAATAGGGTACCGTTGTTTATGAGGTACCACTGTTAATAAGGTACTGTGGCAGTTGTTAATAAGGAACCATTGTTAATAAGGTACCGTTGTGAATGAGGTACCGTTGTTTATAAGTTGTTAATAAGGTACCTGCAGCTAACAAAACGTTCTACCACGCCTTGTTATTTTCCGTTAGACGACTCCGCTAACAGGGTACCCTCTTAACCTACTCCGTTCGTCATAAAGCTTCCGTTGTCACTAAAGGTTTTTAGCGATGGCCGGTTAATAAGTACCTTCAATCAGGTACCGTTGTTAATAAGGTACCGTTGTTAATAAGGTTCAAGGACTTCCGTGTACGCTGTTAATAAGGTACCGTTCTGATAAGGGACCGTTGTCGGTAAGGCACAACTGATTGTTAATAACACCGTTGTTTATGAGGTACCACTGTTACTAAGGTACTGTGCTCTAATGGCTTCATTAACACTCAACAGTCAACAATGCAAGATAGCAAGTTTCGTGAGCTTAATTGACTATCGGTTATCTCGCTCTCGAGTCTGTCACCACTACCAGTGTTGGTAATTCCGTTTGTATAGGCGGACAAGCTGAAACCAAATACTGTAGGTGGGAGATTCCTTGGGAGATTCCTTTCTCAATGTTAATTGAACAACAAATTAATGATGCTGCTAACTTACAATTAATTTATCATATGAAAAAATACTTTTCCTGATCGAAAAGTTGAAATACATGAAATGACATTGAAAAGACTCATGAAGTGTCGGCATCAACATCACAGTTTTAGGTAGACCACCAGTCACCGGGAACTAAGATTTTCTGCAGTTGGGAATGCGGTCAATCATCACACAGTAGTGTTCAACTGGACAGCTCCATGTGTTGCAGGTGTGAGGCTCACAACTTGGCGCATAACCACTCCACTGCGGAAAATGCATTAATTGAAGTAGAAGAGTAGAAGGTTAGACAAAGGTTAAACAAAGGTTAGACTTTTAGACAAAGGTTAAACAAAGGTTAGACAAAGGTTAGACAAAGGTTAGACAAAGGTTAGACAAAGTTTAGATAAAGAAGTGGAGGCCAAAAAACACGGGGATTGGAATGCTTCAATTTGCTATAAATACCTTATTCTCTGATTGAAGGAAAGGAGAAACTAAGAATAGTTCTGGTGAAAAAAGTATTTTACTGCAGTATAAATAAAGGTGAGATAAAAGTTAGAAAAAAAACAAAAAAGACCCAAAAATAGAAAAATATAACCTAAATTTAACTCGATTTTTTCTAGCTTTTGCGAGCACTTTATTTCATTTCTTAACTCCCCTTCTCCGGCCTCATAAATTCCTTTTTGACAAAGATAAGTGCAATTTTGGGAGGTGGGTAGGGTACTAGGGTAAATATTTATTTGACATCTGTAACTCAACCCCGTAAAATGCTAAATACTTTAATAAACTTGATGTACTTCGAGGGCAGTCTATACTATATACTTAAAACAATTGATAGCAACTTGCCGATCCTGGCGGTAAGCACGTCAATGAGGAGCCTCCTTTCAGGTAGTAATATTCATTGCAAGTGAAAGTAACTGTGAGGCGGTCAGGACTCGAGACTCGACCATTTTCCAGTGTAGTGATAGGCGTACAATCTATGTGAGTGAGTGAGTTAGTGAATAACTGAGTGATTGAGCGAGTGAGAGGGTGAGTGAGTGAGAGAATCAAACAAGATTCATTAACAGTTGGCAATCTTGCAGACTACAGTTCCATATAGTATAACATATCAAGACATCAATCGTAACTAACACGTAAAGCACGTGGGCACATTGACCAGAGTATCGGGGTCTGGGTGCATGGCACACCACTCGTCATCAGGACACGTGAACGTTCTGCACGAGTGCAGGGTGCACTTGATACTTTGCGGTAGAGTGGACCAACCAGAGCCGTCCTTATTGCACGTTATCTGCTTGCGACCTGAAAGTATTCATTATACTATTATATAATCGGGCTCAAACTATCAAAATCAAAATAGATTTTCAAAGTTGGCTCTAAGGCTCTAGTCACAAAATCGTAAGAACTGTTAAATTTGCGATTTAAATTTTTCTTACTCATAAAACGAAACCCGAAAATTAGATGAAGTGAGTGTAAAAAGTACTTGTAACTTTGTAATGCAGCAAGGACAAGAGAAATCTATTTCAGTCCTTCCCTTCTCTCAATATTCCACCTTTGCTACTTTGCGCAATGCAACCCACCTTGGAGGTAGTAGAAGCTGTTTTCACAGCTAAACATGGTTTTGTGATTGAGCACAACGTCTTTCCGGTTTGGAGACGACTCAACAGCAGGACAACCTGTAGACAGTTTCCTCAATAATATTATAGTACACCCCACCCCTATATAGTAAATCGCGTGGAGACGTATAGTAAATAAAGGAGTGTATGTATTAATCAATGCATTTAATAATGAAGCCGTAGGCTGAATTGTTAATTGACACAATTGAAGGATTCATGCATTAAATTCCGGCGACAGACACGATCCAACCAAGAGCCAAACGCTTAGATGGACCATGGGGATATTTTGGGGGAATGGATATCAAATACAGTTTTTTTTTCAAAATATTAACCTTTCCACTTTTCCACTCCCGGAGAAATTATCCCTCAAATTTTATACCATGTTTAAACATGTAACAGTTGCATTCGATTCATATATTAGCGATTCAACGTCAACAATGTGCCATCTTACTAGATCTTAATTCGAAATAATGACGTCATAATAGAGAGCACTCTCATCGATTAACTTGTTAATACTTTAATAGAAATATCGTATCATAATGAGGCGATTTTCTATCATCAACTCTCCACTTTAATTCCAGCAAAATACCTACTATACTACTATAATTCAAATTACTTTCAAGCTGCTTATTCAGCTTAAATTGAACAACTACCTACAAGTTATTTGGCCACTTGCACATTCTGACGAAAACTGTTATTTCAGAACCTAGCGAATGACTAGAAAGTATTATTCAACTCAATAAAGCGATTAAATAGAAAGAATTCATTCACTTGTAGTGAGTGATTTATATTGAATACTGGCGATTGTAAGATATCCCTATCACATAATATTCCCACTCGCAAGGAGAAGGATTTTCTTCTAAACTGCTAAACTGAGATTGGAGCACAGCCACTTACTGGGGTAGCAGTGGGGCAGTCCCTGGTGACTTACTAGGGTAGCAGTGGGGCAGTCCCTGGTGACTTACTGGGGTAGCAGTGGGGCAGTCCCTGGTGACTTACTGGGGTAGCAGTGGGGCAGTCCCTGGTGACTTACTGGGGTAGCAGTGGGGCAGTCCCTGGTGACTTACTGGGGTAGCAGTGGGGCAGTCCCTGGTGACTTACTGGGGTAGCAGTGGGGCAGTCCCTGGTGACTTACTGGGGTAGCAGTGGGGCAGTCCCTGGTGACTTACTGGGGGGTAGCAGTGGGGGCAGTCCCTGGTGACTTACTGGTGGGGTAGCAGTGGGGCAGTCCCCTGGTGAGTCCCTGGTTACTGGGGGTAGCAGTGGGGCAGTCCCTGGTGACTTACTGGGGGCAGTGGGGCAGTCCTGGTGACTTACTGGGGTAGCAGTGGGGCAGTCCCTGGTGACTTACTGGGGTAGCAGTGGGGGCAGTCCCTGGTGACTTACTGGGGTAGCAGTGGGGCAGTCCCTGGTGACTTACTGGGGTAGCAGTGGGGCAGTCCCTGGTGACTTACTGGGGTAGCAGTGGGGCAGTCCCTGGTGACTTACTGGGGTAGCAGTGGGGCAGTCCCTGGTGACTTACTGGGGTAGCAGTGGGGCAGTCCCTGGTGACTTACTGGGGTAGCAGTGGGGGACGCCCAGTTAAAATCGCTCGGCAACAGAAGGAAATTAGTCTTACCTCGGTCAAAGTTTTACATTTTCCGACGCATCATACTTTTTACTGTACCAGAAAATATCAATCAGCAATATTGAGCCAAAATTCATAAAACAACGCTATATTAAGAATATTAGAATTAAGGAGCGATCAAGCGCGCATTTACAGATCTACTTGAATGTTGGTATGTTGAAAGTGATGATTGTTATTTCATATCTAAGTTGAGCATCATTGTAACTAAAATTCCCCTTCCAGTGCTAATTTCCGGTCGTTGTTGAAATGAAATCGATGTAACTCAACCTACTCATGGGTAACGGACATTAAATGACCGAGATACGTTCCATTCGCGATATCACAGATATCCCCACTGGTACAGATCGCACATCACATTGGTTATGGACCTAAGATCTCTGGCCGATGTGCACTCACAACTCGACTTAAGTGGCCGGGGATTTGGACTTTTAAAACAATTAATGACGGAAGCGTCTTCCAATCCCAGATTTCAAGTCATCCTTCCGGCTGTTTACCTGGCAAATCAAAATGAATCATGTAGCTGTAGCTCAAGTCAAACGTTAGACATTCTGAATTCCAATAATCTATGCGCAGAAATCCGAATTTCTCCAACTTTCCCAGATCCAGAGGAAAAGTTTCCGAAATTTTCTCGCCATTGACTTTCACTTCATATACTTTTTCAATAATCCTCACTTCAACTTCGTTATTCGGATTCAGGTATGGCATATCAGAATATTTATTATTCTCCCAGACCTCATTCACTCTTTCAACCTGGACAAGTTCACTCCCATCAGGAGTGTTTTCAGATTTAACTCTGAAAGCTAATCTGTAAAATATATCACTCTTGTCAACGCTCACTATATTGAAATTGGTTTGGCACAAATTGTCGTAGTCTCCAGTGAAAGAAGCCTGGAAATGAAACTTTGTCCAGAGTTTTGGTGCTTCGTCTGGGACAAAAGTAGAGGTTGTACCCTCTATTTTGAACAAACAATCTTTAAACGTCTGCCGCCCTCCTGAATATATATTCGCTCATTAATTATTGCCTTTATTGATAAGGAGCAATGTGGCACATATTCAGAGAAGAATTGGCCACATTCACTTATTATTAGAGTCGGACACAACATCAAGCACTTAACACATCATACTATCATGGAAGATAAGAAGACATATCATTCTGTCATCTGTTTACCCAGTATCAAGCTTGATAGAAGCAGGAGAATGATCAAAGAGGTAACTTTGGACATGATCTTCTTCTAACTTGAGATGTTCATGCTTTTTGATCTATACCAGGTTGTTCCGATGTCAGCACTCCTTCAGCTATTGAAAAATATATCGAGCTATAAATTTGAACGTTTAATTCCACCGCTTTACAACGGAACATGATGACGTCGTAAGTTACCACCTATTTTTGGGTGGGTAACATTTTACCCCGTACCATTTTACCCTTTAACATCTTATCCCTTGACCTTTTGCCCCGTAAGTGTAACATTTGATCCCGTGCTTATCAATTAAAGAATTAACGGGGACGGGGGTTTGAGCTCGATTTCCGGTTTCTTGTTAATTTTGATAGAGGAGAACGCCAGCTACCAGTAGAATTTTACTCCATGTAAAAATATTGTTCCTAGCCGAAGTTATGAATTTTTCAAATCGCGATTCGCCTGTGATTTTACAGTGCACGCGCAAACTTACAACGCCTTTTGCCGAAAATTTACTTCAAAATCTGCCTCAAATTATGCCTCAAAAAGTCAAAAGTGAAAATATGAAATCTCAAAGTTGGCTCCTGTCCAAAAATGGTCAAAAATGACGACTTTCAAATTTCAAAATTTTCACTTCTGAGGCCAAAATCAACAAGAAATGCTTATTTCTTGTGCCCGTTGTTCCCGTATGCAGGCGCTTAATTTCCTGTTCCCTGGAGCTGGTATTAAAACACGCCGTCATTTGATCGACAATCGTTGTCCGACTTATTTACTGACATGATTAGTTGACGATAAAGCATAAAAGTGACCATCCAAATCATGATACAATCGCGCTTCTTCTATCAAAGTATCAATTAGTGTCACATCGCAATACTAACATCATTGAATCAATTTTATAAATCTTCGTTGTTATGCGAGCGCTTTATATTTCCCTCTCCTAAAAGTTTGAATTGACGCGCGCAGATAAAAATATCACGTGGGCGATTTCGTTTCACGTGCCAAAGGTTCGCGCGCGCGTTCCCGCCATTTCGTAGAACTCTTTGAAGATTCGTTCAGCGCGCCGTTCAGAGTTTCATAATTACGATCACCGTTTTCCTTACGCGTTACGTTTTCTTATGTGTTGCGTTGCAGATATCAAACTGATGCAATGTTCGTTATCGTTTTACCCCGCCTTAATTGTTTTTCAAGATTGAGATACACAATATAATATTTACTGAACAAGATTAAGATAAAAGATTCAGATATATCTTTATTATCAATAATGAACCGAGACAAACTCTCATGTCTTTCTTTCCTCTCGTCAATTCTTAAGATCATTCATAACTGATTGCACTAATACTGCCCATTGTAAATTGCCCGAATTGCCCGCTACTAAAAGGAAGCCAAATGAGTATGTGATTGAAATCCAATCAATTATTAGATTGATTCCGTGAAAATTTGATTTCATGATTGTTAAATTTTTGAGAGAGAATTAATTTCAA
Source organism: Beroe forskalii (assembly GCA_011033025.1). Taxonomy (NCBI): domain Eukaryota; kingdom Metazoa; phylum Ctenophora; class Nuda; order Beroida; family Beroidae; genus Beroe; species Beroe forskalii. The sequence goes on along the minus strand of WFMF01000007.1, from coordinate 809,394 downwards.
CATCAGAATGAACAGAGCAGAGCATTGAACTCAAATATTTACAACGCTGTAATAGCTAGCTGCAAAGGATGCCACTACACCAAGCTGCTCTGACGCGAGTGATATTATAAAGGAGCAGTTGGATGCTTGAAAGTGTACCACCAACCACCACCACCACCACCACCACCAACGACATACGGTCGCGCGCAGCACCGCCTATTTCAGATTTAACAGTACGCGTAAAGGTAGTATACACACAACCCCCAAAATACACGATCTCTGCTAACCTTTTCTCAATGCCTTTTTGTAAAACAAAAACGCGATTGGGAACAGGAAAAAATCTGACCAATCAAAAGTTTTGATTTATGCCCTAAAACATTACTACTAAGTTTCAAGGGGTTTCCTCAAAAACAGTAGGAGGAGATCGATTTTGAAGAAGATTTTCGGCAAATCGTGTTGGAAGTTTGTGAGCGCACTGTTAAGCTGTTATTGCAGGCGAAATCGCGATTTGAAAATTCATAACTTCGGCTAGAAAGATATTTTACTTAGGGCAAAAACCTACTGGTAGCAGGTGTTTTCCTCTATCAGAAACAACAATAGTACGAAAACCGACCTCGGACCCCCAGCCCCTTTAAGGGGGCCGGGGGTCTGAGGTCGATTTCGGTTTTTTGTTGTTTCTGATAGAGCTGAACGCCAGCTACCAGTAAGTTTTTACCGCATCAAAAAATATCGTTCCTACTTCCTAGCCGAAGTTATAAATTTTTCAAATCGCGATTTCGCCTGTAATTAGTTAATTAGAGTGCGCGCGCAAACTTACGATGCGATTTGCCGAAAATCAACTTTAAAATCTATCTCCTCCTACAGTTTTTGAGGAAAACCCTTGAAACTTGGTAGTTATGTTCTAGGGCATAAAACAAAACTTTCATGCATGCCGATTTTTTCCCTCCCCATTGACCTTTTTGTGTATACAAAAAGGCAAATGAGAGGGCTGGCAGAGATCGTCAATCGTGGTCTGGGAAGGTTAGAAATAGGATATGTGCATAGCAGGTCGAGGTTTGCAATACAACTACTGTAATTTCTGAAAAGTGCCCGGAAAATGGAAGTGGCGTAAATTCGTCATAAAAGTGGCGTAAATTCGTCATAAAAGTGGCGTAAATTCGACATAAAAGTGGTGTAAATTCGTCATGCAGTCGAGTATCCTAGCAACTCTTACATTTGCGCGCGCACGACGCGCGCATTCAAACGCTTGCGCAGGAGTGTGATTGTTGGAATAAGTTTGTGCGCGGCGCTGTTTAAGTCAAACAAGCCACACGAATAACGATTTCAGTTGAACTAATTATGTAGAGCGTCCAAGAAATGTTAATTGAGAATCGAAGCAAAGATCATAATAAATATTGAAAAGTTTTCCACAAAAATAGTTTCCCCCTAACTATTCTGTTTCAGCAGAGGGCCCAGCGTTTGCGCCGCGCACTCCAGCTTGTAGCTCCGAGAAAATTAAGTGGCTTTCCCATGAACTACTGAGCTCTGAACCAAACACTCACACTGGCACACTGCTCTCAGTGATACAATCACTCGTTCGAGTTACGCATTTTCGTCGATCGTGATCATATACCTCTAGCTGGGGGAGGGAAATTAAGCGCCTGCATACTGGAACAATGGACAAGAAATGTGCCGGCAGGCGCAATTCTTGTTTATTTAGGCTTCAGAAGTATATACAAATTTAATTATTATTTTGAGAACATGATATCAACTGTGAGAATATGTGAAAGATTTCGGGATAAGTTAGATTCGCAATAAAGTTTGTTGTATTTTGTTTCTTAGCATTGTACAATATAAAAACCAACGTCAGTGGCAAACCTTGGCCAATCTTGTAAACATACAAACCTTGTAGCGACCGTATCACCACTCAACGTGTTCCGGATTACATACTTTATGTACAGCGCGCAACGCTTGCCTGTGGAACCGCGCCGCGCAGTGTAGGAGATATAGGTGTTTACTGTTTAGCTAGGAGCTTGAGCACGGGTAAAACGTCACAATTAAATTATGATTATAAAATTTTAGCCCACGTTGATCATTAGAGTTGTATTTGTTCTCGTAGTGTTTTAATATAATGAGATGTTATAAGAGGGAAACATTTCGGAGGATAAAAATAAGTTACAGGGTAAGTGTTACATTAATACCCTTATTATTATTCCACTATGAAAAATCGCAACGATCACCACTCACCAGTCGCCTACAATATATAAACGTAGCAATCCACGAACACTAAGCAGCATTAGACGGTTCTATGAACTTGTAAAACCCCACATAATTTCAAACTCAAAGCTCTCTAAGGAAGATTCAGATAGTACTGATAGTAGAGGTGATTAGGTAAGGACTAAGGAGGAGCCAGTCCTCCCGTCTAATGGAGAAAATTGCAGGTGTGACAAAGCCATGGCATGCTGGATATAACATAATCACATAGTTGTCGCGATCATATTATGTAGATAAATGAAGGGCTCATTGAACTAACTTCCTTGAATCAGCATAATTGAGTATTACTACTCATGAGATAATGATATGTACCCAGGCACCATTCTGTAACTGAAGAATGAAGATTTCTTGTGATTAAGTAAAGGATGGATTCATAACAAGGGTGAACTAAATCCTCCGAGGGGGAGGGGGGTTGAAATCGGCCAAAATTGATTACGTAATATGTGAACGATCCCTAATTTTCACAAAACAAACCTCAGATAGAAGTCAGGACGTGGCCAAAAAGGCACGGGGCTATCGATAAAAAAGTGGTACCAAGATGCTTCTGGACCAGAATGGATACCTTATTGGCCTTAATTTAGCCGGCCTTTTTTAACCGGCCTTTTTAGTTTTTTTTTAACCGGCCCTATGGACAAAAAATGAATCATTTTTGAACCATTTTAACCGGCCCCTTCATGGGACTACACGGCTCCCCCCCCCCCTTTAGGGGGGGGGGGGCAGGCCCCCCTAGTTTTCAAAAGGCCCCCTCTAGAAAAATCTTAGAGGGGGCCTTGGCCCTACCTAGGATTTTCTCAAAAATGTGAACATCGAAATGAAGTTAAAATTTAGTTCAGAAGAGAAATTTTCCTGAAATTCACCTATTTTAGAGTCAAATCAATCAATATACACCATTTTAGTTGTATGTGTACGCAAAAAAGTGAAAATTACGGCTACAAAAATCAAAAATTTCCGTATGTAAATTTTGGCCCCCCTTAGTTTTCAAAAGGCCCCCCCCTAGAAAAAATCTAGGGGGGGCCTTGGCCCCCACTAGCTCGAAAAAGTGTGTAATGGCATTGGCCCCTTGGAACAAAAAATTTTCTGGAGGTTGCCAGATCAAGGATTTTTTGCTCTGAAATGACCACTAAAACCCTTTTTTACTTAATGAAATTGCATCAAAAGACCTGCAAATAGTCAGGGACGAAATGGTCAATATGGAATCCCGTGCATATGGAATGTTAATAAGGAGTTAGGGACGGATTTTGGTACTTTAGACTATGCTGAATCGATCTAGACCTGCCGCCAATTTTTATTTCGATGGCGGCACCCATTTTGGGCCACGCCCATTTTTGGCCTGTAGATGACGAAAATGAAGCAACTAAAAAACTATTTTTGACATCACATGGCATGTAGGGTATCAAAATAGGGGTTTTTAGGGACGAGAAACAAGTTGCAATAGTTGGTTTCACTCAAAAATCTTCCTGGGGTGAGATATGGTGACCACGCCCACTTTTGGCCATGCGTGATTACCCAAAATTTGGAAATTTTATTGTCATACTTTTGGTGGCATGATGGGTATCAAAATAGGGGTTTTCAGGGACGAGAAACACGATGCAATAGTTGGTTTCACTCAAAAATGTTCCTGGGATGAGATATGGTGACCACGCCCACTTTCGGCCATGCGCGATTACCCAAAATATGGAAATTTTATTGTCATACTTTTGGTGGCATGATGGGTATCAAAATAGGGATTTTCAGGGACGAGGAACACGATGCAATAGTTGGTTTCACTCAAAAATGTTCCTGGGATGAGATATGGTGACCACGCCCACTTTTGGCCTTGCGCGATTACCCAAAATGTGGAAATTTTATTGCCTTATTTTTGGTGGCATGATGGGTGTCAAAATAGGGGCTTTCAGGGACGAGAAACACGATGCAATAGTTGGTATCATTCAAAAATGTTCCTGGGATAAGATATGGTGACCACGCCCATCTTTAGCCTTGCGTGATTTCTTCAAAATAGAGAAATTTTATTGCCATACTTTTGGTGGCATGATGGGTTTTTAGATAAGGTTTTTGGGACGAGAAACACGATGCAATAGTTGCTTTCACTCCATAACGTTCCTGGTTTGAGATAGGTTGAATAAGGCTGAATCTGGTTTCGAGTAGCCAAAGGTAAACTGGTAAGGGTTAGCCTGGTATGAGCGATCCTGTGTATAGATAAGTGAGATCAGCCTGGGGCGTTGGAGAAGCCGTCATTGGACCGTGAGTCTGGTACATGGTAGATCCCGTGTATAGAAGTATAGAAATGAGCCCCAGCCAGATTGTGAAAACCAGATTGAAGGGAGCAGAGATTATGGTAGCCGGTGATTGGAGGTTATCCTTAGTGTAGGGGAAGCCTGGGTATGGTGAACTCTGGAATATGTGATACCTGTTATCGGGAATGTGCCCATTCATCCAAAGTGGATACAAGGGCTCCATTACATGCCAGCCCCATAGAATATGATCAGTCATAACATTTTATTACGAAACTGTGATCCTAAACAGCAATATTTGCTTAGAAGCTAAGAACTGGGAAATAACTCTTGAAAGTGGCATGGTACGGGGGGCTGGAAGAATACCTGTTGGCTGCTCCTCAGTCATAGAAATAGAAATAGAAATATTACAATGTCAAATTACAATATCGTAATGTCAGACATAAAATCATAGAAATAATAATAGATAAACATTTCCTGTTCAGGAAATTTTGTCGCTCAATGCTCTGTCAACAACACAAGCTTCAAAATGCTAGAAATGCTTGGCTGCAAAATGTTTTCAAGATTTCGCGCCACCAGCTTGATTAAACAATTTACTGTTATTGTTTTTCGCTTTTGAAGATGGCAATGAGTTGAAATATTGCGCGAGTACCCCAGGTGCAGGTGCCGGTGCAGGTGCTGTCTGTGTGCGGGTTGCGGGTAGGTCACTGCACCAGACACTGCCTCTGGAAATGTAGAAGTGTTTCTCGGGTGTGGCATTCTTCTTTGCTTTCATCAGCTCTACCAGCTTCTTCCGCTCCATTCTCTCCTCGAGGGTCAAGTCGGGTGCTATGAACACGTTACGAGTAGCTTTAGTTTCTCTCAACTTCTTCCCGCTCTTCTTTAGCCTTGTAGCTGCGTCACTGCTCGTGAGACAGACCTTTATGGGACGGGGTCTGTCAGCTGACTTCTTGCCTAGTCTCCCACAGAACCCTATATGAGGCTTCTCTCCCACCTTGCTGAACACGTCACTAACAGTCTCTTCCACCTCCTCACTGTCATCCTCCTTCACTCCGTACAGAATGATGCTCCTACTCCTGTCTTCCGTCTTGACAACATCCTTGACAACACTGGCAATGTCCTTAGCAGACACTTTCGGTACTTGTATACTGATATTGGACGCAACAGTGTCACTGTAGCTCTTTAACTCTGATTTTAGCGTTTTCTGGAGTCTTCCCACCGTCTCAATCTGAGCCTCATCAAACTGTTTTCTCTGTTTTTGAAGTTCCATCTTCTGTAGGCTGATAACTTCCTCTTTGAGCTCGTCGATTTTCCCCGTCGAAACTTTCAGTGAATCATAGCAGAGTTTCAGTTGCTTCAAGGACTCCACAAGCCACACAGACAATACCTCCTTCTAGTACTTAGCACTAAGGAACTTTTCATGGGTCATCTTGCTGACATCTTTACACTGCGTTTCAAGCGAAAACTCGTGCAACATCGTAGACACATCGAACAAGAGATTCTGTGTGCTATCCAAAGAGTACGGCTCCATGATTTTGTTGTACAATGTACACTTCATGATACCCTGGTCCCCGAACCACTGATTCAACTGCATGATGCCATTGAATCATAGCACAATATCAATATTACAGTTCTTAAGGACGTTAGGTCGATCTTATCGCCTTGTGATTTAGCTACTGATGAATGCAAACAAGCATACACGTGCTCTATGTACAGATTGTGGCCCTTGGTTGTTGGCAGCCCGACAGACCTGTGTGGTGTAGGTGTGAAGGTCTGTCTGACGAGGACCCAGTCTATCTCTGGCAGTTGAGTGGAATCTGCCACTCAGACACCCACGAGAGCATAACCATCGCCATAGATTAACGGCAAGCATCCATGGGCCCATGGCTGCATGCTCTCAGCACTGACTCTGCATGGCTGTGATTAAAGCGAATTTAGCCTTCCTACTTCAGAACTAATCAGACAGCTGACTCAAAAACCGAGCTGCTTTTTTAGGATAATAAATTCATAGAATCATCCCTGCTTTGGTACCTTGATGTTCATTTGTCCATTACGCTGGTTCCTCAATTCTCAAAATATGAATTTTCACATGATGCCCATTGTCCAAATGTTATGTATGCCCAACAATAGCTACATGGACAATGGACATGTCACTATATCGCATCCCTGAAACATCTTTGAGCTGAACTGGTGGTTCATCTTGTTTTAACCCCAAAAACCAATCATGATCATATCATACCTAGTACTCTAGTATACCATATTTTTTTCGAAAATTTGGGTTATCACACACAAAGCAAAAATGAGCATGGTCTACGTATCTCATCACAAAAAATTGATTAAGACCGGCATTTGCATCGTGTTTCTAGTCTCAACAAATATATTTTGACACCCATCATGCCACAAATTAACAAAAGGTATGACAATAAAATGTTCAAAATTTGGGTAATTGCATGATGCCAAAAATGGGCACGGCCAGCATATCTCATCCCAGAAACATTTTTGAATGATACCAACTATTGCATCGTGTTTCTCGTCCCTGAAAACCCCTATTTTGACACCCATCATGCCACCAAAAGTATGCAATAAAATTTCCACATTTTGGGTAATTCCGCAAGGCCAAAAGTGGGCGTGGTCACCATATCTCACCCCAGGAACATTTTTGAGTGAAACCAACTATTGCATCGTGTTCCTCGTCCCTGAAAATCCCTATTTTGATACCATCATGCCACACCAAAAGTATGACAATAAAATTTCCATATTTTGGGTAATCGCAAGATGGCCAAAAGTGGGCGTGGTCACCATATCTCATCCCAGGAACATTTTTGAGTGAAACCAACTATTGCATCGTGTTTCTCGTCCCTGAAAACCCCTATTTTGACACCCATCATGCCACCAAAAGTATGCAATAAAATTTCCACATTTTGGGTAATCGCGCATGGCCAAAAGTGGGCGTGGTCACCATATCTCATCCCAGGAACAGTTTTGAGTGAAACCAACTATTGCAACTTGTTTCTTGTCCCTAAAAACCCCTATTTTGATACCCTACATGCCATGTGATGTCAAAAATATTTTTTTTAGTTGCTTCATTTTCGTCATCTACAGGCCAAAAATGGGCGTGGCCCAAAATGGGTGCCGCCATCAAAATAAAAATTGGCGGCAGGTCTAGATCGATTCAGCATAGTCTAAAGTACCAGAATCCGTCCCTAACTCCTTATTAACATTCCATATGCACGGGATTCCATTTCGTCCCTGACTAAAATCCCGGTCTGATATTATGATTTAGGTCGTTATCGTGTTATATGTAATGACTTTCCAGTGAATTTTGCGCTATGTAAGCCAATTCATAAAAGTTTCATTTGACCTAAATTAACTGGCCTTTATTTTGACCGGCCCCACTTTAACCGGCCTTTTTTTAACCGGCCTTTTTTTAACCGGCCTTTTTTTAACCGGCCTTTTTTTAACCGGCCTTTTTTTAACCGGCCCTTTGGACAAAAATTTCAAACAAAGGCCAATAAAGCAATAAGGTATGACAGACGAAATAGACGGTTATTCTCCACAACAAAAGTTATAAACGTGATTATTTGCCTTTCTACTTTTCAACACGTTTGTTGTTTTTAAGTATTTAGGTTTATTAAGCATAGATGACCTAACTTCAAAACCAAAATTGCAACCATTCCGGCCAACCATTCCTAACATCCCGCAAGGCGCAAGAATCTCGAAGCTCCATTTGTAGCAGATAATCGGGAGAGCTGGTCAAAGTACTACCTCTTTCTTAATACATTATCTAGACTTATTGTGATTGGGTGGGAGTAAAGTAAAATTTTAAATTACTTTTTATTCTGTAATCGTGTATTCAATGTATACTAGATGCCTACACTCAAGACTTCACTCCAAAGGTTTGTCTGGCGGTTGTGGTTAATATAAGTTATTAATGACGTATCTACATCTCCCAACATACCAATAGAAGATCAGCGAAGTAGTATTTATGGTCACACGTCAGGATAGCGACAGTGTTCCAAACATCCATACTGCCGTGGCTCATGGCACCTAAGTCTGGACACTCTGAAACAAAGTATAGGTCTATAAAACGTGATGTCACAGAAAGCTGATGGTTTTGAAAATTAATGGTGTCTGAGTGGGAACTGGCGAGAGTGTCAAATTATTGAGCCTGTTGCCACTAACTTGGTAAACACTTGGGGGTGTTATCAGCTAAAACCACACAATACTCTCCATCACCGCATTCCCAGGTTTGGCAGTCATGCAGCTGACACGAGGGAAGCTCATCATTCCATTCACTGCAAATGTGTTCTATCAGTTTATCATTTCATAAAACATGAAATTTATAATAAACAAGCCTACCTTAAAGTCTTCGGGACAAGTATTATTGATTGAAAGCTTGACAGTTCAAAACGATTTTTCAGATAGCAATAGTCTTATCGAAACACCAAAAAGTCCTTAAGAGGATGTTAGAGGACATCATGGACATTGGACATGACAATTATAATGGCAGTCATTAAGGGCGCCCAAAGTTATAAATCAAATTGATGGATAAAAACAGCTCTTGAGCAGTGAGAAGCAGAGTTTTAATAACAAAATAGTGAATTAATTTCTTTAATCATCAGCACTTTTATAACTCGTCATACCTCAAATTTGATTGTATTTAATTTAAGTAGTTTGTAAAGTTATGAATTTTTAAAATTAGAGAGCGCGTGCAAACTTCTAACGCGATTTGTTGATTAAATCAATTTTAGAATAATATATGGACTCTTCCTAAAGTATCCAGAGAAAAGCTCTTGAAACGGGGTAGTCATGTTTTAGGGGATAAGCCAAATTTTTGATCGGTCAATTTTTGATTTAGGTCTCAGAAGTGAAAATATGAGCTTTTTGAAATTTAAAATTATCATTTTTGACCATTTTTGGGACAGGAGACAAATTCTAAAATCCATATTTTTATTCTTGAGGCCTAAATAAAAAATCTGACCGTTTTATGCCTTAGAACATAACTTACAAGTTTCAAGGGTTTTCCTCAAAAACTATAGGATTGATCAAATTGACTTTCGGAAAATCGCGTTTGTGCGCACACTGTAATTACTTATTAATTACAGGCGAAATAGCGATTTGAAAAATTCATAACTTCGGCTTGGAATAATGTTTTTCATGGATTAAAAACCTACTGGTAGCTTGTGTTATCTTCTATCAGAAACAACAAAAAACCGGAAATTGACCCCGGCCCCTGTTTTTTCTTGATTCGAATTACCCGCGTAGCAGACATTTAAGAAGGTTTCTTCCACGAACGAAATAGAATTCATTACAGGAAAATTGGATCGTCCAATCATTAAGCTTGGTCACTTCACCATTTTCCAAGTACGTTACTTCACTGCACTCTGAGAATTTATCCATATGATCGATATCACTTACTTTTCAGATGTTTTATAAATTTGTTTAATATTATCAATATTTCTCAATGCTTAATCATTCCCAAAAACTACTTGATATTTATAAAAAGCACGAACTTCTTTCACGCATTAGAAGTGGTGGGGCAATAAAAGGATTCTTATCAAATGATTAATTAATTAATTGCACGATAAATTAAATTACTTGAGTAGCAGTACGGCAAGCCTTCTATGATTCTGCAAAATTTGCCATCCCTACAATTCCAATTGTCACAGGTTAGAGGGACACAGTTCTCCTTGTTCCGGTCCCAGACACCCTCCTTAGTGCAGGTCATAGTGTACCGTGTCCTCACAGTCCCACCTTCCATAAGATTGAAGTAGTAAATACTAAGGTTTTTCTTTTCAGGTAGTCACAGGCCCACCCTATGATGCTGGGTTTTTAGTCGTTCAGGCCCACTTTTTTTTCCACCACAGGCCCACTTTTAGCAGAAACTCGATCACGTAAAAAGGCCATTTGAGACATCACAGGCCCATTTGAGATGATACAAGCCCATTTGAGACAGCACTGTCCAATTTGTGACTATGTAATATCAGAACCTAATTCACAATTATCTACTCGTAAATAAATTTCGAAATTTATAAAATGAAACCTCCATGAAATAAACAAAGCCTTTGAACTTGGTTCAAATTGGTGCCATCAAAAATCAAAATAAGAAATCGAAGAATCAATCAAACAAGAAAACAAGGAATTTACACCTTCCATAAGATCAGAAAAGTGATAACGACTATTACATGAGAGGGTAGCAGAACTGTTTGAAACATCCATAGAACCATTTTCCAATTCACCAAGTTCAGGACAAACTGCAACATTTATTGTACACTTGTACAGTACAACATGTACCATAGATACAAAATATAGATCAATGGATCTAATAGTCACAGTAGCTTAGTAGGACCAAAATTATACTTACAATTTACATCTAATAACCGCAAAATTCTGCAATTATCAGCAGAATTATTGGCCCGTATCACAAATGAGGGATCCCCTTAAAATTGGGAAATGCTTAAAAATAAGGGAAATGCTTAAAAATAAGCGAAATGCTCCAAAAGTAAAGGAAAAGGTCGCTTGAGGAGCATAGGGTCGGTTTTGAGTGGAAAGGGGTGGGTTATGAGTGGAATGGGGTGGGTTTTGAGTGGAAAGGGGTGGGTCATGAGGGAAAGGGGTGGGTTTGAGTGGAAAGGTGGGTTTGAGTGGAAAGGGTGGGTTATGAGTGGAATGGGGTGGGTTTTGAGTGGAAAGGGGTGGGTTTTGAGTGGAAAGGGGTGGGTTATGAGTGGAATGGGGTGGGTTTGAGTGGAAAGGGTGGGTTATGAGGGGAAAGGGGTGTTTGAGTGGAAAGGGTGGGTTATGAGTGGAATGGGGTGGGTTTTGAGTGGGAAGGGGTGGGTTATGAGTGGAATGGGGTGGGTTTTGAGTGGAAAGGGGTGGGTTATGAGTGGAATGGGGTGGGTTTTGAGTGGAAAGGGGTGGGTTATGAGGGGAAAGGGGTGGGTTTTGAGTGGAAAGGGGTGGGTTTTGAGTGGAAAGGGGTGAGTTATGAGTGGAATGGGGTGGGTTTTGAGTGAAAAGGGGTGGGTTTTGAGGGGAAATGGGTGAGTTTTGAGTGGAAAGGGGTGGGTTATGAGTGGAATGGGGTGGGTTTTGAGTGGAAAGGGTGGGTTATGAGTGAAATGGGGTGGGTTTGAGTGGAAAGGGGTGGGTTATGAGTGGAATGGGGTGGGTTATGAGTGGAAAGGGGTGGGTTTTGAGTGGAAAGGGGTGGGTTATGAGTGGAATGGATGGGTTTTGAGTGGAAAGGGGTGGGTTATGAGTGGAAAGGGGTGGGTTTTGAGTGGAATGGGGTGGGTTTTGAGTGGAAAGGGGTGGGTTATGAGTGGAATGGGGTGGGTTTTGAGTGGAAAGGGGTGGGTTATGAGTGGAATGGGGTGGGTTTTGAGTGGAAAGGGGTGGGTTATGAGTGGAATTGGGTGGGTTTTGAGTGGAATTGGGTGGGTTATGAGTGGAATGGGGTGGGTTATGAGTGGAAAGGGGTGGGTTTTGAGTGGAAAGGGGTGGGTTATGAGTGGAATGGATGGGTTTTGAGTGGAAAGGGGTGGGTTATGAGGGGAAAGGGGTGGGTTATGAGTGGAATGGGGTGGGTTTTGAGTGGAAAGGGGTGGGTTATGAGTGGAATGGGGTGGGTTATGAGAGGAATGGGGTGGGTTTTGAGTGGAAAGGGGTGGGTTTTGAGGGGAAAGGGGTGGGTAATGAGTGGAAAGGGGTGGGTTATGAGTGGTTAGATCTCGATTCAATTTTAAGTAACATCAGAAAGAGTTGAATAGGTACTAATAAACCTCTCGTACTCCGAGGCAACCCTCTCCTTCTCCTGAAAACCCCTCTCGTAGTCTATCACACTCCTAAGTAAGCCTATCACACTCCTAAGTAAGCCTATCACACTCATAAGTAAGCCTATCACACCCCTAAGTAAGCCTATCACACTCCTAAGTAAGCCTATCAGACCCCTAAGTAAGCCTATCACACTCCTAAGTAAGCCTATCACACCCCTAAGTAAGCCTATTAAACTCCTAAGTAAGCCTATCACACTCCTAAGTAAGCCTATCACACCCCTAAGTAAGCCTATCACACTCCTAAGTAAGCCTATCACACTCCTAAGTAAGCCTATCACACGCATAAGTAAGCCTATCACACCCCTAAGTAAGCGTATCACACTCCTAAGTAAGCCTATCACACCCTTAAGTAAGCCTATCGCACCCCTAAGTAAGCCTATCACACTCCTAAGTAAGCCTATCACACTCCTAAGTAAGCCTATCACACTCCTAAGTAAGCCTATCACAGTATCACACCCCTAAGTTATCCTCTTAACCCGAAGTGTATCTTAAATCTTAAGGGAAAGCATAGGGGAATCCCTTAAAAATTAGTGGATTTCCCTTTCGATTATAAGGGATTCCCTCATTTTTAAAGCAATTTCCTTAAAAATACACTACGTTTTACTGAACCTCTTCTTGACGCTCTACTTTGGTACTGCATGCATATTTCCGAACTCGAGATGGCTTGTTCACACCAGCATGGGTGCCCTAGTGCCGGAAAACCATAATTTCGAGTTCAAACGCCCTAAATTCTCCAAGATTTGCCACTGGTTTCAAGGGAAATGGTCATTTTTTGAAGGAAACCCTTAAATTTAAGGCTTTTCCTTAAAGATAAGGGAAATCATTAACTTCTGCATTCGGGCCAATGTATCACAAATTTAACTATAACATATTGATTAAGTCTGAGGGATAGAAAAACTTGAACTCACTCTTTTGGCACCTGTCTACACTAAGCCATGGTTTGTTAACACAGTAGTACCCTTCGTCACAGATCCACTCATCACAACTCCTGAACTTGCATACTGGAAGGGGTTCTAACCATACTTTTTTAGCTTCATCACACATAATTTCTAAAGATCCTGAAATTCAAACAGAAGTTCAGAGTGTAATAACCAATCCATGTTATTGAAAATAGGATATATAGTATAATATAGGTAGCGTATTAGTGACTCGACTCTGATCCACAGGAGGGTGGTAGATACCAATGACCTACTTCCATTCGTTACCTAATTTTATAACTTTGTGATTGATTAATTAATTTACCGTTAGCGGGGTAATATGAAGGCCAGCACTCAATAGACAGTTTTCTAGTAGCCTCATCGAAAAACCAATGAGCAAAGCTTACTATGACACTGGGGCAGGCTGAAATAAAAGTTTTGAATGGTTAGTCGTTACATTTAACGAGAAATTCAGAGGAGTTCAATATCGAATTGAGGACAATATACAGCTATTTTGACCAGTTTAGCTATAAAGTGCGTTAGTAAGTATAACAGATTGAAATTAACTCAAGTTTGCTCGAAGTATGTACCTAACAATGAGTTGTATGCCAGGAAAATTAGGACTGTTACACAACTAAATGAGTAAATATTCATGACCATGGACCATGGTGAACCTGTTCTAGCACAAACCACACCATTCTTCCCTGTTGTTTCATTCTTCTTATTAACACATATTTCATCTCCGTGATCACAACTTATTTTGCAATCACGATTCTTCTGGCATACTGGAATGGTGCCACTCCAATTTCCTGAAATTTTGTCAAAAAGCTAAACCATTTGGCATATATGTTTACATATTACATAACTTACATAAATTGTATGTACTGCTCTGCACAACAATAATGTACAGTTGTGCCGAGCAGTCCACCCAATTGTTAGTTTCTAGATTTTTATGGCTTTATGGAGCCCCTTCCCCTCTATTGAGCAATTTTCACACATACAATAATGCACTATCCTCTTAAAAAATACAGCAAATTTCATTTGAAATATCAATATTCGGTCCAGTGTTAGATCCCGATTTGTCACTCACATGGATATATGTCACTGGAACCGTAATTGATATGCCACATTTTGCAACTTCATACCTTCTGTAGACGAATCAGGCTCTCAGTTTGCAGTAGACTTCACTTGCAGCGATGAAAGATTTATAAAATTCGAAAACTTGCAGCAATGATTTGTCAACCTCGCACCTATATGTCACCTTGGTGAACCTTATATCATGAACTAGACTTAACAAGCACCATGTCTTCTAATTAGTCATGTCTAATTCTCTACTGTCTTTTTCATATTTGTAATATTTAGTTCACCAAAACTTCTAGTGATATTCATTACCTTATATTAATTCAGGGTTACCCCTCTCCTCTAGATTACTTATATATTACCTCAGTATATTATATTTATATTGATGATATTGTTCTAACCCTGTTATTTATAGGCAGTTATTATTTCATGATCTATATCGTCGTTTCCTTCCGATACAAGAGTAAATAATCTGTTTTTGAATTTCCCAAATCTTTTTTAATGGAAGTGAAGTCTGCGCAAACCATGCCCATTGTCTATAGAAGGTATGAAGTAGCAACCTGTGGCATATCAATTACAGTTCCAGAGACATCTCCATGCGAGTGACAAATCTGGGTCCTAAATACAGTTTGAAAATTTTATAATTCACGAAATTCTGTAACTACAGATGTTGAGATTCACAACTTTCATCTAGACTCCTTACTTACACAATTCAAATGTGTACCATACTACCATATTATCTAAATCAGATAAGAAATATCGATGTTTATTTGTAAATTTAAGGTTCATACCTGAATCTTGGCACTTTAGAGTTGAGCTTGATGATGGCATTACTACAAAGTGTCTGGGATCACAGTGGAATGAAATTGAGTTTCCGTGATCAAGGACTATGCCATTGTCAATATGATTCACTGCTGGACAATCTGATAAGTAAATTGTGGTCATTTTCAGATAGTCAAATAATTGATCATGAATGAATTATCTTATGTTTTGAGGTGTATTGGTGGGGGGAGTGTCACTGGTTTACTTTGGGATTGATTTTCGGACATTAAAGTACCTAATTTTCAAAAAAAATGGAAAATCAGTAATTGTTTATTTATCTGAGTACTCTATTATTGAAATGAATTTTGACTATTTCTGCCTGAAATTTATATCCATAAGTTATATACATAAGCACATTTGGTTGTGTTTGTTTACAGCAGGTAAGCATTCCTTACCTCAGGACCTATGATAAGAAAAAGAACATCAAACATGGCAGTATCAACACAGCAACTGCTTCAAATTGCAATTTTTGCCTTAAAACAAACATGAAGTGACTTAGTGACATTGCAGCAGATGCTGCATTGATATTTGATACTGCCATGTTCTTTCTTATAACGGGTGTGAGGTAAAGAATGCTAAACTGCTGTACAAAAAAGCAAAAACAAAACTAAGTCCTTGTTGAATTTGAAAAATATCAGCTGTTTTTCAGAGAAAGTCTGTTTTGTCTGGTTTGTCCATTCTCTCCCATTTGTCCTAGTCTATTTCCATTTTTGAGTCCCATTTGTCCCTGTCACTTTTGTCCTATTTGCAACAAATTGAACTTTAATTACCCTAACTTGAAGAAGTTTATTGTTAGTTTGTTTAAAAAACAAAAATACATGGAAATTAAAGTAGTGTTATGTTTAAACAAGTAGTTCTGATTTGAATCTATTTTTGAACTTTAGTGTTTCACTTTGTGGTCCCCCTCAGTCAATGTTATAACCATTCAAGTTCAACATGTTTGAATTAATTTTGTTTTCGTGAAAACATGTTTCCTGTCCCATATTTCCCAGCCACTATTCACTTTTTGAGTTCTATTTGTCCCATTTTCTCTGTCACAGTGAGCTGTGAGAGGGGGTCATGCTAGCATAGACCATTTCAGAGCATTCCTTTGGCTCCTAAATATGTTTTTATGGTAATTGGGTCCACATTATATGTTTGAAGCCATAATATGACTTGAAAAATTCACAGAAAAAAATTTTTGGGCCTTTTTTGAAGGATTTTTAATCCTCCAAATGAGAGGCTGATGCCAGAAAAACTATTTTCCGAAATGTTTTCAACACTTTCAGTACTTTCTTTTGTGTCCCAAGAGAAAGCACATTGTCTGAGGCACCAGAAACTTTTTAAATTATGCGAAAATATTGATCAGAACCAAAGTTATGCCCATTTTTAGGTCAATTTTTCAGCAAAACGTAAATAATCCTGAGAGACTTTCATCAAAATAGGGCAAAATTATCGATATTTTTGGATTTTCTTCAATTTTATCCATTATGAGAGTTGTTTAATGATTTCTTATTGATAAACATGTATGCCGCATCATTTTGAGATACTTTATGGTGCATAAAGTGCCAAAATTTATCCTTTTAAGGCCAAAATCGACTCCAAAAAGTTGCTTAAAATGGCTCAAATTTCACCCAATTTTATGGTTTTGGAATTTTTTCCTGGGGAGGGCCAGAAGTGGCCATAAGCTACCGAAGTTGCATCTAGAGCGAAATTTTCTGCTCTTTAAGATGGAACCATGCAATATGGCGTACTATTGCGTGCTAACAACGATTTTTGCTCTTTTATGCCCAAAAAATTGACTAAATATGACAAAATTTAAATTTGTTGGCAAAATTTTTTGGTAAAAGATAAATACACGAGGTTTTTTCTACAGACTTGAGCGTTCTCAGAAGGTTACAGGGGCGTGTCGAACTCATATGTGCGCGGCTTTTCCATGCACGGCGTAATCGTGCGCGGCTCGCTGCCTGTTAATTACACGCAGCGAGCCGCGCACTATTACGCCGCGCATTGAAAAGCCGCGCATATATGAGTTCGACACGCCACCGTTAATTAAAGACAAACACTAAAATTTAACACTGTTTTAAACTTTACAACACTAATTTATACAATCAAATTTGAGGATGTCGAGTGCAAATATGGAATAAGTTAAAAGAGCTATGGGGCTGGGGTGAAAAGGATATGTTCAATTGGACACAGGTGGAGTGAGCTCGCCCTTTTGGGGTGTTAGTTTTGTGAAGGATGTGGGGCATGCCATATGCTGGGAATATACCATAGAAGACTAGCACCAAGCCTCATGCTTAAGTTGAGTATTGATGTATGAGTGTTGGATTAGCATGTTCTATGTCATGAAAACATATTATATATGCTTCAGGCATATTTGCACTCGACCTCCTCAAATTTTTATTTTTTGGTATTGATTGTAAGAGTAGTGTTGTGGTGTTGTGGCCTCCCAATCATCCAGTGGCCAACTGAAGGCACACCATATTAGATATATTATATTAAATTCTGAAAACTTTTATACTTGTCTATTAGAAATCTCATTGAACTCTCTTAATTTGCAACTTTCTTATCATTATTTCAACAGAAAAACACAGGCAGGTTTAAAAATGGAAATGTTTAGGCGCCCCCAGCCTAACCGAGCCATTCATAATAACCAAAGTTGATACCAGCATATTTTTACACCTGGTTTTTTGTCCTACTCTTTTGAGTTAACTTTGATGGTGGCCAAAAGGATTCAAGTTCCGATCCACCTTTCATACGACATGTTGATACTGTTAATTGAATTTGAATTTGATTTGAATTTGAATTTGATTGCATGTATTACTTGATATTCCAATTATATGGGGTGCCTTCAGAACCTCAACTTTTTTACTTTTTTACTCTTTACCAGGAGAATTTTTGCTACATGGGCAGTAGCCTATGTAAACTTCCTTCATGTCTTACTGTTGCATGATCCATGTTATACCTGTGCAAATATGCTTGACATGTTACATGGCATACATGTTTTATATAAATGTATTGTTTAATTAATGTCAAATGATCAAAAATAACATGAAGACACTGTTGAGAATTCTAATTACCAAACTCTTACACTCAGTACTCCAATTCTGTACAAAACTCCCCACTTAAATTTCTTTCAGGTGCTAGTTTAATGGTGGTATCCCCTGTCATGGCCCCTGCCCCGCATCCCCACACCTCTGGCATCCCCATTAGGGTTGCCGTGCTCCTCCACCTGCTTCTCATGACAAATGTATTCCTGGAAACCCCTACCCCAGAGCTTGCTATTTTCAAAATGGATAACCAGAGAAGAACTCGATCAGAGGCACCTGCTGTCAATCTGAAACTGAAGGAAACTCCTCATAGGAGCTCTATGCGGTTAGCTGGACCAAAAACGCCAAGCTCATCACAACCTCAACCTATGAATGAAAAGAAAACTCAGAAGAAGGAAAAAGAGAAGGAAAAGGAAAAGGAGAAGGAGAATGATATCACCAGTGCCTCTGAAAATAATAATGACCAGGATGAGGACAAGCAGTCCAGAAGACCCCTCAAATCACGATGTCCCTGCAAGACAACATCTAATGGGAAGTCTTGGCTTCTTACTTGCAATGCATGTGGTCAAGTCTGGCACAACCACTGTGCAAACCTCAAAGGGGACAAACTTACCCAGGAGGTTCTGGACTCAATCCTGCGCCATTGGATGTGTCCCTGGTGTTTTGTTGTTCCATTCCCCTGTCCCAAAACCCACAAGTCTGAAAAGGATAAAACCTCACTTGAAAACATTAATCAGGCAAACACCTTTCTCTCAACTGTCACCAGCTCCTTTGAAAATATGGTGGACTCAAAACTATCTAATATTCTCAATGTCAACACGGAGTCAATAAGTGCTATTGCAACACAACTTGAGCAACTGGAGAAGAAAATTGAAGCCTTTAGAGACTCCCCATTGCCACAGCTTGATCAGTTACCCCAAGCCCAACATCACCATCCCCCTACTCCAATTGAAATCGAAGACTCAATACCACCACACAAATCAAACTACATTGAAGATTTCATTGAAGGCTTTATCAGTGAAGAAGAAGAGCAAGAAATAACTGAATTTCTTGAAAATGAAACATTTGTTATGGAGGGTAATCGTGGTGTGGTTCAATATGGGAGTACTACAAGTATATGGGTCAAAGACTAAGCCAAAAGATTGTCCAGAGGTAATAAAGAAAGTCATGGATAAAATCAATGGTGCCATACCAAGGAAGCAAGCAGACAAAAGGTACCTCTATGAACTGAACTCATGTTTGGTAAATAGATACCAAGGTAATGAATCATCATTGCCTGAGCACTCTGATAATGAGGGTGATATATGTCCCTGGTCCTCTATCTTCACTGTGACAGATCTCGGTGAGACAAGACCGAGGATATCCGGTTTTTTGAAATTGGACCCCGGGAACCCCTGGAGCGTTGACGATTTGTATCGGCCATACTTGTATGGAAGGCGCGGTATGGCGTGACCATCCGCGGATTCTACGCGCGCGCTTATATCCGCGCGCGCAAGATTCTGCTGCAGTTCCGCGAGATATAGATCGAAGTAGGGTGTACTTGACCGATATTTGCTAGATCGAAGTAGGGTGTATTTGACCGTTATTTCAAGGAATTTTCAAATATAGTTTACAACAAAGGCCGTGTTTATTGAAATATCACACACTAGCTCCGAAGTGGTGATGATGCTGAGCATTTGATAAACTGATCGACATTGTATGGGCTATTGGGGTGGGATGAAGCAAATGACAGGACCAGTATGATATGCTACTGTGCATGTACTCATGTAGAACGACAGGGGACAATCCTGCTCACTCGGGGACAATGTACATTGTACTCCCGTGTGTAGTGTCGGTGTGTAACTGTAGACTTGTGTAGGTCGGATGTAATCAGAAAATTTATAGATTTTATAACATAACAAAATAACACCCAAAATTAATGTTATGTGAGTAAGGTTACTGCGAATGATTCGCTCCAGGTTTGCTGTCAGGGTGAAGGAGGCTGTACATCACTTCTTATTCTTCAAACAGCGGAAGAGCACTGCACTGTTCCGTTCTGGTTCTTCCTGAACTAGTGGAAGGGAGCATCATCAATGCTCAACTTCGTCTTACCCGTAGAAGTTTGAAGACGGGTGAAGGCGCGGGTTGAGGCTGAGCTGTCCCGGAAGCTCAGCTCAACTGCGAGGGTGAGCAGCAGCTGCAGGGGATGATGTTGATGGTCAGTAGGTCATCGGAGGTGAAGGGCAGTCAGTTACGGGAGGTGATGGGGGAGGAACCTCGAGGTAACCATAGGCGTAACTTCAGTGCTCGTTACTGACAGGATGAAATGTGATCTGAGAGCTTATTCAGGCTTAGAACTTCAGGTATGTCAGCATCACTAACAGGGTTCGGATATCCTAAATGATATGGAACAGATCACATGACCCATGATTGGGTCATGTGTGTGAATCGACTCGTGATACAGTATGAATCGAATAATATTGCGTATTTCGCCCATGTTGTGCTGAAATTTAATTTTCTAAACACTCTTTTAATTTTCTTTCGCTCAGTACTCAGATAATAAACCTCGCGCTGAACTAAGCGTAAAAGAACTACCGATTTACTGCTTTCACTCACGCTTTATCCATCTACCCATGCTACATCCATCTACCCATAAGAGGTCCAAACACTACACGGGACCTCATTTACAGCGTACATCATCTACCCAGAACTACCACACATCATTACCCATACACTTTCATCCATCACGCTTTATCCATCTACCCATACACTGATCACGCTACATACATCCATCTACACCCATACACTCACGCTACACTCATCTACCCATACACGCTACACTCATCTACCCATACACTCACGCTACACTCATCTACCCATACACTCACGCTACATCCATCTACCCATACACTCACGCTACACTCATCTACCCATACACTCACGCTACACTCATCTACCCATACACTCACGCTACACTCATCTACCCCACTACACTCACCCATACACCATCTACCCATACACTACACTCATCCATCTACCCATACACTCACGCTACACTCATCTACCCATACACTCACGCTACACTCATCTACCCATACACTCACGCTACACTCATCTACCCATACACTCACGCTACACTCATCTACCCATACACTCATGCTACATCCATCTACCCATACACTCACGCTACATCCATCTACCCATACACTCACGCTACACTCATCTACCCATACATTGACGCTACACTCATCAACCCATACACTGATCACCACACTACACTCATCTACCATACACTACGCTACACTCATCGCTACACCCACACTCACGCTACACTCATCTACCCATACACCCATATTACTCCCGTGCCTACCTCATAGTTCCATAGGTTCTTCCGCGTGGTACTGCCGCAGGACCCCCAGGGGACTCCTGCAATAATTCGCTCAAAGGACGGTAAAATGACGGTTTAAAACAAATATACTGGGGTTGGGGATAAAATTTGAATACCAGCCGCATCAGAAGCCGGTATTGCTAAGCCCATCTCATCTGAGTCAAAATTATATCTTGGATGGACTTGTAGCTATACCTTATCCAATGACGGGGGTGACACTCTCTGCGATGTCTAGTATCCACTAAGCTCTAACAGAGCCTGCTGAGCTTACATATATACTTCTATAGAAATAGCATTGCAATCGGGTCTCACTTAGTCTTAAGCAATAGTCGATTCACACTACTTCATTAATGATTAATTTATAACTCGATTAAATCTGTATCGATGCTTGATTCATCATATATTTAAATTTGAATCATTCCGTTCACAAGAAGGGGACAATCTCCGAGGATGGGGACAATTACTGAGTGAGCTGAGAGAGCGTGAGAACTCCCACGTTCTGGGCGACCGATTGTCCCCACTTTTGTCCCCACCTTTGTCCCTCATTCTGGGAAAACAGCGGCTACAAAGTATCCTTTGGAGTGAGAATGTTGAGATACTCATAATAAGCTATCATAGATAATATCAATAAAGCTATAGATAATATCAATAGAGCTATCAGTATCAGTCACCACTCAGTTGCACTGATTTTCTCCGCTGTACTCGAATATTTGCGGTAATTGATATCCTGATTAGATCAGGCACCATGGCTAATTAGTCGGATATTTGGGTGAAATATTTGTCCTGGGTTCCATATGCAAATATTCTCCGAGATTTTCTTTTTACATAATTTCTAATAGGGTAATTAATGGGTACACTGCAAAATTACACCTTACAGTTTACACCAATGTGTAACTTGTGAGCGCCCTTATGGACAGGAAGAAGCTTGAGACAGGATGAAAAGTCAGCAAGAGTTGTGAATTGCCATCATAATTCATAAAGCATTTCTATTGAAACTTGGTGAAACTACTCGCTTGATGAAACAACTTGAAAGTTGAACCATCATATATTTCAATCGAGTAACAAAGCAGATAACTATTCGGCTGCCGGACAACTGCTTCTGAAACGTCGAAAGACGTTTCAAGTTCACTCACAGTCTCCACTAGAACCATATGGCGCCCTTGTCTCCATTGGATGAATATTTTAGCTAACGAGACAAAACTTGGCATTATTTTTTGTCCATATGCCATTTTAATGTGATATGAGTGTTCTTGACATTTTTAACCCTATAATGATACTGTACCTACGGATAAAAAAGTGGACTGTAAAGTGGACGAGTCCAGATATAGTTAAAGAGAAGTTCGACTTGCCCTTTTTTGAGAATTTTATAGGGTTAACTAAACAAGCTACTGCTTGCCCCTGTAACAACTCACACATTTCATACATATCAAGACTGGGTAGTATAAAGTTTGGTAACATATTGTCAAAATAACGGAGTCAAACCCTGTAACATGTGCTGAGATATTCAAGTTTGAAAAAAAGCATTCAATGTTACAGGTGCACGAGTTACAGGTTCGATTTCAGCAGCCCATATCTCTTTTCCTGAGGTCGTTAGGATTATGCAACTTTTTTAGACTGGGTAGTATAGGAATTATCTTTAAAAAGCTGATTTGTGATACATGTGGCAAATTATTATCACTCTGTTACAGGTGGATTAAAAGGCCATGTTGAAAATCAGATGCTAAAAATATGATATTTTGCCGCACCCAACATATAACTAATTGAGCTAGAAGGTTGAAATTTGCCAAATTGTTGATTTTTGTTACGTTTGAAGTGTCAATTGAAAACTTTGTTCCTAACACCACTGTTACAGGTGCAGAAACCTTTCAAAAATGCCAATTATTTCAATCCTTAAATATTGGCTAGTAAGCTTGTAAATTGCCCAGTGTCATCCATTTATAGCAGATTTCCAACCAAAAACATGTAATTGCATGAAAAACCGACTGTTGCAGGTTAATAACCTTGTTACAGGTGTTGAGGCTTCTTCATAGTTCCTCTTAGAATGCCTTTATTTCTGCCCCTGTAACAAATGTGAACAAAGCCAAAATTATCACACACTGTGCAGAAGGCTTTGTCTAATTGTCTTAAGCAATATTTTCGATTATAAACTTCGTTACAGGTGTAAATCATTTGTTTAAAGTTCGTGCAAATAATCCATTTAAGATTTTGCTTTCTTAATTGGAAATTGGCAATCAAGGGGTCAATTATAACAAAACTATCATGCAATTCACATGCCTATTATGTCGTTCTGATGTTACAGATGGTTAATGAATCCAAAACCGTGTTACAGGTGCCAAAAACATCGCTAATATGAGGAATTTGGGTGTCACCTGTAACACTGTTCAAATATCTAAGAGCTAACTAGGCTGATTGAGTCATTATCTATCTAGGTCAATTTAACCACAATTTTAGCCACCCCTAACCTCTGTTACAGGTGCAAATGGCAAAGTTTCCATCGCAGGTGACGTTGATGATTTTTATTACAAATACTAGGGTGTTCTATTCTTCCCATGACCTTGAGTAATATGTTTGTTAGGTCAGTAGAACACCTGTAACATGGGGTTTCAACAATATACAGCATGATTAACACGATATCTAATGATAAGGATGGGTTTTAATTATAAAAACATAGATATGTAGAAACAATGTCTTAACATCACTGGTCAAAATGAATGTCTAATGATTTTTTGCCAAATTTCGCACCTGTAACAAGGTTTTTACTCAGAATGTTTTTGCAATAATGAGTTGTCAAAACTAAGTTAATTATCAGCTTTTGACATTGTTTCAGCCACTTTAAAGAGGTGTTTTACTTACTCTAAATATGTTAAAGAAATTTCACACAGCACCTGTAACAGGGGTTGGGAATGGTTCTTGATACTGTTACTCACTTCATACCTGTACAGAGTGCACATCTACCAAGTGGTTTCATCAAAATAACCTGTCAAGCTATCTTAAATGGTAGGGGAATTTAAGGGGGTTATCAGGCCCCTGTAACAAGGGTTTTGGGCATCGCCTTTTACTCTTAAGCAACAAATACTATATATATGACAGTAAATCAAATGTTTTTGAGTAGAGAAAGTCTTCATGTATGTTACTATATTAAATTTAAGTCAATTTATTGGTAAATTACGAAATTTATTGCCAAATTATGAATTTTACATAAAATTGCTGCACCCAAGTTACAGGAGTGTGACTAAAATCAATTATCTCATCCTAATTATTCAATCCAATGACTTTACAAGACTCAAAACCATAATTTATAACATAAAATTAAATATCGTAAGTGTTACGCAGGTGATTCTAATGCACTATCTGGAGTGAGCTGTTCCACCTGTAACAGAGGGTTTCATATCACCACACTGACCATAGACCATCCATCAAGTAATAAACTACATATTGGTTTAATTCCGTATGTTTCAGTACACTAGTGACCCTGTAACATTGAATTTATAGTGATATGGTGTGAAAAAACAGGACTCATTTGCAGAGATAGGGGCAAGTCGAACTTCTCTTTGACCATATCCGTGACACCAGTAGCCAGTCCAGATATCCGTGACACCAGTAGCCAGTCCAGATATCCGTGACACCAGTAGCCAGTCCAGATATCCGTGACACCAGTAGCCAGTCCAGATATCCGTGACACCAGTAGCCAGTCCAGATATCCGTGACACCAGTAGCCAGTCCAGATATCCGTGACACCAGTAGCCAGTCCAGATATCCGTGACACCAGTAGCCAGTCCAGATATCCGTGACACCAGTAGCCAGTCCAGATATCCGTGACACCAGTAGCCAGTCCAGATATCCGTGACACCAGTAGCCAGTCCAGATATCCGTGACACCAGTAGCCAGTCCAGATATCCGTGACACCAGTAGCCAGTCCAGATATCCGTGACACCAGTAGCCAGTCCAGATATCCGTGACACCAGTAGCCAGTCCAGATTATATCCGTGACACCAGTAGACAGTTTGTCGCCCAAGTAAGGTTTTTTCCTGAATCCACTGGCTGCTGGCATCCTAGAACAGACTTTTTATGGATTTTGAAATGTCTAAGATTGGCCTGTGATGTCTCAAATTGACCTCTTTTGTCTCAAACGAGTCTGTGATCTCACTTGAGACTTTTTATGTCTCAGATGGTCCTGTTGTGTATTGATTGATTCATTGTCTCAATTTGACCAGTGCTGTCTCAAATGTGCTTGCATCTTTGTATACTTGTATTATCTCGAATGGACCTTTGCTTGTAATCCAGTTTTCCACCAAAAAGTGGGTCCGTGGCAGAAAATGGGGGCCTGAACGACGGAAAAACACCAGCATCCTAGGGTGGAACTGTGGATACCTAAAAGTTCCCTGACATCATCGAGTCAATATATCGGTTCTCATTTCACACTTTGGAGTGCGTTAGTCAAATGTATGTGTAAACGTAATGAGGATATACATTGAAACAATTAAGCCATTACGATGTGTACCCAATCATTGATTTTGTCATCAGCTATTAGCGGCTTTCGAAATTGAATTACGATCAACTTTGCTCGTCAAAAAATCGACCCAAAAATATGCATATGGAGCCCAGAGCGTCTCTGGGATTTTTTCAAGCTCGAATATTCGACTCGAATATTCTAGTCGAATATATCAATATGGAACAAGGGTGTTACGCCTTATCCATCTACCCATACACACACGCTGAAACCACGCGCAAAAGGACGCAAAATTTACGTGTTATAAACGGATTTGAGTACAACCGAGTGGGGACTGAGTGTATGGGTAGATGAGTGTAGCGTGAGTGTATGGGTAGATGAGTGTAGCGTGAGTGTATGGGTAGATGAGTGTAGCGTGAGTTTATGGGTAGATGAGTGTAGCGTGAGTGTATGGGTAGATGAGTGTAGCGTGAGTGAATGGGTAGATGGATGTAGCGTGAGTGTATGGGTAGATGAGTGTAGCGTGAGTGTATGGGTAGATGAGTGTAGCATGAGTGTATGGGTAGATGAGTGTAGCGTGAGTGTATGGGTAGATGAGTGTAGCGTGAGTGTATTGGTTGATGAGTGTAGCGTGAGTGTATGGGTAGATGAGTGTAGCAAGAGTGTATGGGTAGATGAGTGTAGCGTGATCAGTGTATGGGTAGATGAGTGTAGCGTGAGTGTATGGGTAGATGGATGTAGCATGACTGTATGGGTAGATGAGTGTAGCGTGAGTGTATGGGCAGATGAGTGTAGCGTGAGTGTATGGGTAGATGAGTGTAGCGTGAGTGTATGGGTAGATGAGTGTAGCGTGAGTGTATGGGTAGATGAGTGTAGCGTGAGTGTATGGGTAGATGAGTGTAGCTAAGTGTATGGGTAGATGAGTGTAGCGTGAGTGTATGGGTAGATGGATGTAGCGTGAGTGTATGTGTAGATGAGTGTAGCGTGAGTGTATGGGTAGATGAGTGTAGCGTGAGTGTATGGGTAGATGAGTGAAGCGTGAGTGTATGGGTAGATGTGTGTAGCGTGATCAGTGTATGGGTAGATGGATGTAGCGTGAGTGTATGGGTAGATGTGTGTAACGTGATCAGTGTATGGGTAGATGGATGTAGCGTGAGCATGGTATGGGTAGATGGATAAAGCGTGAGTTTTACTACGCAAATCGGTAGTTCTCTTACGCTAAGTTCAGCGCGAGGTTTATTATCTGAGTACTGAGCGAAAGAAAATTAAAAGAGTGTTAAGAAAATTTAATTTCAGCACAACATGGGCGAAATACACAATATTATTCGATTCATACTGTATCACGAGTCGATTCACACGCATGACCCAATCATGGGCCATGTGATCTGTTCCATATCATTTAGGATATCCGAACCCTGTTAGTGATGCTGACATACCTGAAGTTCTAAGCCTGAATAAGCTCTCAGATCACATTTCATCCTGTCAGTAACGAGCACTGAAGTTACGCCTATGGTTACCTCGAGGTTCCTCCCCTATCACCTCCCGTAACTGACTGCCCTTCACCTCCGATGACGTACTGACCATCAACATCATCCCCTGCAGCTGCTGCTCACCCTCGCAGTTGAGCTGAGCTTCCGGGACAGCTCAGCCTCAACCCGCGCCTTCACTCGTCTTCAAACTTCTACGGGTAAGACGAAGTTGAGCATTGATGATGCTCCCTTCCACAAGTTCAGGAAGAACCAGAACGGAACAGTGCAGTGCTCTTCCGCTGTTTGAAGAATAAGAAGTGATGTACAGCCTCCTTCACCCTGACAGCAAGTCAGCAAACCTGGAGCGAATCATTCGCAGTAACCTTACTCACAAGAATCATTTGGGTGTTATTTATAATCCATGTGTGCTTGCGATCAATCTATAAATTTTCTGATTACATCCAACCTACACAAGTCTACAGTTACAGTGTTACACAGCGACACTTCACACGGGAGTACAATGTACATTGTCCCCTAGTGAGCAGGATTGTCCCCTGTCGTTCTACATGAGTACATGCACAGTAGCATATCATACTGGTCCTGTCATTTGCACTTCATCCCACCCCAATAGCCCATACAATGTCGATCAGTTTATCAAATGCTTGCAGCATCATCACCACTTCACCCTCATAAACATTCGGAGCTACTGTGTGATATTTCAATAAACACGGCCTTTGTTGTAAACTATATTTGAAAATTCCTTGAAATAACGGTCAAGTACACCTTACTTCGATCTAGCAAATATCGGTCAAGTACACCCTACTTCGATCTAGATCTATATCTCGCGGAACTGCAGCAGAATCTTGCGCGCGCGGATATAAGCGCGCGCGTAGAATCCGCGGATGGTCACGCCATACCGCGCCTTCCATACAAGTATGGCCGATACAAATCGTCAACGCTCCAGGGGTTCCCGGGGTCCAATTTCAAAAAACCGGATATCCTCGGTCTTGTCTCACCGAGATCTATCGCTCAGGGGTTGAGCACCAAAAATTTAATTTTTTTGGTGCACCCTACTACTTCAAACACCAGATGAAGGCTGAGTCTGACTCTGAGGGTAATTCAGCAACGAGATATAGTCTGACATTCCGTGCTGTGCACTGGGCCAACTTCAACTCCACCATTATGGTTGGGGATTCTAATTTTGGAAAGATCCAATTTGGATCTGGAAAGGGAAAAGTTGGACAAGCCACTCCAGGTGTCAGAACCTTTGCTCCAAAAGTTGCTGACATTGATCCAATTGCTTGCTCAGCATTCAGAAATGTTGTTGTTATGGTGGGCACAAATAATTTGAAAAACAACATGTCAGATCCTGAGATCCGTGAACTCTACAAGCTATACAAGCTCAAAATAACTCAAATCCGTCACCACAACCCCCAGGGAAGATCTTTATCTGTCCTGTGCTACCTACAAAGTCTACAGTCATCAATCAGAGGATCTTCAAGTTTAACAAGTACATCTATAATGATCTCATCCAGTCCAATCTCAAGACAGACCTTGTGGAGGGCTTCTCCGGTTTTGTAAACAACCAGTCATATTTACTCAGGGCTGATCTTTCAGTTGCTGATGGAAATGATGTGCTCCACATCAACAACACTAAAGGTGTGCGTTTGTTAGTCAGTCTCATAAAACAAGCAATTTTCAGATCTAAGAGGAATAAGTCTGTTGATAGGAGATCATATGCAAATGTAACAAGGGGAGGCCCTGAAAATCCAATCTAGATCACATCTGTAATTCTTTGATATGATGAATGTTGATATAGAGAGAGAGAAATGCGACTGCTGCAAGGGAAACATACTTATTGGTCATCGATATATGGTCTGTGAAAACTGCTCGAAAATTGTCCATAAAAAATGCTACAAGCAATCGAAATTTTCATATCACAACGCAAAACAAATGTGTCAAACCTGCATGTTATCCATACCAAAAAAGGTATACCCATTTGGTGACTATGATAATGAAGCAAACGGTATCTCTGATTCTGATCACTTCTATGACCGTGAAGTCCAGGAAGAGATCTCAATCATTCAGGATACTGCTACAATACTAGACAACTGCAAAACTTATTTTGCGAATTCATTAGAGGCATTGAAGCTGGATTCAGCAATGGACTTCAGCACATTATTCTACAACATAGATGGTAATAAATCAAACTTTGACACATTTGTTTCAGAACTTTCAACAATATCAATGAAATTTTCAGTGATTGGTTTAGCCGAAACTAACATAGACAAG
Source organism: Beroe forskalii (assembly GCA_011033025.1). NCBI lineage: Eukaryota > Metazoa > Ctenophora > Nuda > Beroida > Beroidae > Beroe > Beroe forskalii. The sequence goes on along the minus strand of WFMF01000007.1, from coordinate 779,661 downwards.
GATGAAACATCATCCTTATTCAAAATAGATAACTACAGAGCTTTTTATGGTGAAAAATAAAGGAAAAACTAAAAGGCTCTGGAGTTGCTCTGTACGTCCATGATGCATTTAGTGCAGTGGTAAATGAAAAACTTAGTTCAGTCTCCTCAAATATGGAATCACTTTTTTTAACAATTCAAAATGAGGGTAAGGACATAAATATTGGGACCATATATCGATCTCAAATGGGGATAATGAACAGTTCTTTGAAGAGTTTACCTCATTAATTGAACAGTTTCCAAAAACACCAAATCAATAATAATGGGTGACTTTAACTTTAATTTATTCAGACGATTAGATCCATCTGTGCTTAATTTTGAAAATATATTCCTCTCAAATGGTTTATTCCCCCTGGTATCCCTAGCCACTCATAGCACTGGTAGACAGAGTACCTGTATTGACAATATCTTAGTGAGTGATATTGGGGCTGTTTGCTTGTCAGGAGTTGTTCGTGATATGGGGAGCCACCACTCACCTATATTCTCATTCTTTAACATAGACTTTTCTGGCAAAAACCACAGCTCCAGTATCCAGATACAAGAATACTGTTATTCGAATAAAAATATTGAGGCCTTGTATGAAGAACTGAATGTGGACTTAATTGATGTTTGTAAAGAACTAGATTTTGAGTCATTTTTTGAATTATTTTCGAATAGTGTCGACCAGTGCTGCAAATTGAAAAAAGCTATTCACTCCAAAAGAAATCCTGTCAACAATCCTTGGATAACTGATGGAATAATTGATGCCATTGAACACAAGAATAATTTATATCTTGACTGGTTTAGGACCAAGAAAAATGCAGTTGATACAGGTAACCAAATTCTTTATGAAAATTTTAGTAAATATCGGCATGCCCTCAAAAGAATCATTAAAGATCAAAAGGCTAAGTACTACAAAAATAAAATAGAAAAAACCTCTGGGGATATCAAAAAGACGTGGGAAGTGATAAACCAATTGAGAGGCAAGAGCAAAAAAGCTACAAAGCCAAACTTCATGATTGATGGCACAGTCATCATACAGCTTAACAATTGCAAATAAGTTTAATGAATACTTTGCATCCTTAGCATCAATCTCAATGACAAAGTAAATCTAGATTCAACTGCCAATGTGGTCAACAACTCCTTTAGAAAATTTATGCCCCCTCCCCTTGAGAAGAGCATTTTTCTTGAGGACTGCACTGAAGAGGAAGTTGCTGAAATTATTAGCAAACTTGAGAATGGCAAGGCAAGTGATTTTCCCATACGAGTAATAAAAAAACTCTCCCAAATTTTAACACCAATCCTTACAGCCCAATTTAATAACTTAATGTCAGAGGAGTATTCCCCTCATGCCTGAAGATTGGGAAAATTACCCCCAGTGTATAAGAAGGATAATGAACAACTACTAGAAAATTATAGGCCTGTGTCTACACTCCCAATATTTGGGAAAATTTTTGAAAAAATTATTTACACCAGACTTTATAGCTTTTTTGCATCAAATGGAGTAATTAAAGATAATCAATTCGGTTTTAGGAAGGGTCACTCAACTTCACATGCACTTAATTATTCAATTTACCACATAAATCAATCACTTCAAAACAAAAAACATGTATTAGGTATATTTATTGACTTAAGCAAAGCATTTGATACAATTGATCATGGAATACTCCTTGAAAAACTCGAAATTTATGGAATTCGTGGCATCCCATTGAAATTAATTGAGAGCTATTTGTCAGATAGGAAACAATATGTGAGCGTTCTCAATGAAATCTCAGATAAGTTACCAGTAATATTTGGAGTGCCTCAAGGTAGCTGCCTTGGTCCCCTACTCTTCTTAATGTACATTAATGATATTTCAAATGCCCAAATTGATGCTGAATTTGTCCTCTTTGCAGATGACACAAATATATTTGTTAGTGGTAAAGATAAAATAGAAGTCTACAAAAAAGCAAATGAAATTCTTAAATCTGTTAGTTACTATATGCTCCTGAATAGATTGCACATAAACATGTCTAAATGCTGTTACATTGACTTCAAACCCACTGAACTCCAAGAAAATGACACTGCAGATTATGTGTTGAAAATTGATGAAAATGAAATTGATAGAGTTTTAGAAACAAAATTTTTGGGGGTGACAATTGATGAGAAACTTAATTGGAACGCTCACATAAGGAACCTAACTAAAAAGCTATCATGTAGTACTGGGGTTATAAATGTCATCAAAGACAACATGCCAGATGAGCTTCTTAAAACATCTACTATACATTATTTGAAAGTCATCTCACTTATGGTATAACAGTATGGGGTGGTGTCAGTAACACAAAACTCGAACTTCTATTTAGAATGCAGAAAAAGTGCATTCGGATCTTATTTGGCAATAAAGAAAAATATCTTGATAAATTCAGAACATGTGCACGAGTTCGCCCATATGGGAGCAACATCTAGATGAAAAATTTTACAGGCGTGAGCACACCAAGCCACTTTTCAACTCACAGTTGATAATGAACATCAAAAACTTATATGTATATCACTGTGGAAACGAAATGTTTAAAATTCTCAAATTTAGATCACCAATGGGAATTTACAGCAAATTTGAACTTTCTAAAAGGGCTGGGAAAGACACATATTTACTGACACCAATGCCCACGAAAACTTTTAGATATCATGGAAGCATAATCTGGAATGTTGTCCGTGACCTTGTCAAAATGTATGATCTTAATACCAAATCCCTCTCAATAAAATCTGAGCTCAAAAAGAAATTGTTGGAGATCCAGGCAGATGGTGATCCACATGAATGGGACAGATCTTGTTGGAATAGCATTGAGTTAAACCTCTATCATATTTAGTTGATTTCAAGCAGTAGTCGCATTCACAGATCCTTAAATAATCAAAACCATTCTCTGGATTTATGGGTTGCCCTTGTTACAAAGGAAAACTAGAATATGTTCTAATATTCTAATCGAATTATGCTTTTTATTTATTCAATAAAACTTATTTTGGTTATATATTATAATTTGTTTATATATAATTTTTGTTTTAAACTCACTATTGGCAATCTTTTATGAACAAAAGGCAGTCAATAACTAGGTTCAGTTCAATATATATAACTGTAACACCTTCACCCTGAATATATACTCTTGATTTATAAAATTATCCTTGCTTTTAAATGATGGTTCATTAAAGGAAACAACAAGCCTCAAGCCCTGTGACCCTGCATTCCGCCCTCATTTTAGAGCCCACTTGTAATACCAAGTGGAAGGTCCTTATTATGTTTATGAGCTGAGCCTAGGAAAATGAATTATCTTGTTTTCAAACTCTGATTGCACAACACCAACACCCCTCTAATACTCAGCAAGACAAGATATTTGTTCTGATATATTTTCCACTATGTAGGAATGATTAATGGAATGTCAATAGAAAATTTTGTTTTATTCTAAAAATTTTGTTTTATTCTAACTTCATTCAGCACAATTAGTAGAAAATAATAAAGTATGGCCATTTTTAGTGAAGAAACGTAATAAATTTCATATGTTAAAATCAGCTCACTTTCAAGTTCTGTCATTTTAGCAGTTTTTAAGATTTTTAATTGCAGTTTTTTGTATCAAGTCAGGAATTCTATCTACTAATTGGGAACATCATTTTTGTTGAGATCAAAGAAACTTGCTTTTTGGCCTATGCTAGCATGGTAGCTCACTGTGTCTGTCCCATTTGTCACAAATGTCTCAGTTGTCCAATGTCCCTGTCCCAATTCAATTTTTCGTGAGTCAAGGACAATTTGGACAGTGGCACCCCCATTAATTAATGGTCTGATCAAATTGAGGTAAAAGTGTCACAAGAGTTGTGAATTTTGTCCAATGGATCCATCATGTCCAATGGAAATGTCCAATGGACGTCCATTGGACATCCATTAAACATGATGTCCATCGGTAAAATTGTCCAATGGTGTTCAATGGATCCAATGGATCCATTGGATCCATTTTTGATGTTAAATGGACATGTTCAATGGATCTAATTGATGTTCAATTGATCCATCTGGGTGGATCCAATGTCCATCTACCAAACATGGTTTGGTAGATGGACATCAGTCTGGTATTTTTGGTCATGGGATCCATTGTGTCCATTGTGTCCATTGGATCCAGTGGATCCATTGTGTCCATTGAACACCATTGAACATGTCCATTGGATCCATTGGATCCATTGCACAATGTTGTGTCCATTGGATCCATTTTTTCCAATGGACCCATTGTTTCCAATGGACAAAATGGATCCATTGGATCCAATAGAAACAGTGTGCAATGGATCCAATGGACACAATGGATCCATTGAACAAAAATACCAGACTGATGTCCATCTACCAAACCATGTTTGGTGATTGTGTCCATTGGATCCACTCAGATGGATCCATTGAACATCCATTGGATCCATTGAACATGTACATTGAACATCAAAAATTGATCCAATGGATCCATAGGATCCATTGAACACCATTGGACAATTTTACAGATGGACATCATGTTCAATTGATGTCCAATGGACGTCCATTGGACATGTCAATTGGACATGATGGATCCAATGGATCCATTGGAAAAAATTCACAACTCTTGTGACACTTTTATTTAAATTTAAAAGGAGCTTTGAAATGCATTATTTCACTGAACCTACATTATTTGTCGATACCTACTTCAGTAAATGAATACAAATTGGTTACCTAAATGATATACATGTCAGTATGATTTACATCTCAGTATGTCACCATTAGGTGGCTAGATTATGTTCTTTGATTAGATAATAGATGGATGATGTCAAAAAATATTTTCTCTATTTGTTGCGCTGATCCCATTACTAAAGAGGTCAGAAAAATTCTTTCTATATCATAATAAAGCAATTAAATTTAATAAAACAAATAAAATTTCAATTTTGCAGCATTTGAACAATGACAATAATAAGTCAAAATAATCACCTTGATTACATAGACAGGTCGTGATGATCAGATATATGAGGAGAATAGAAATTTTCTGAAGGAAAAGAATACAGCTACAGGTCATTAGAATATCTGATTAGAAACCATATTATCCTATAAGGAAATATCATGTGAAGAAATATTTTTTATAGATTTGAATATGTGTATCTTACAATGGAGTATTGGAATTTGGATCAGAATGCAAGCCACACTCATTTCTATGATTATTGTGTAATGTAAAAAGTCAAACACTTGGATCCATCAACTGGTCCTCTAACTTCTTTTCACTTAGTGTGTTACCTACTTAATTTCGTGATGTTTGGAGTAAAGGCAAAGACCAAAAAGCAATTTTCAGTTTCATTGAGGCAGGTGGTTACAGCACTTGACAGTGCTATATACCCTGGTACCAGGAGTGACTGCTGGGGGCAAGCTTCATAAAAAGCTCTCAAAATTTGAGGAGTCATTTTCACACAAGAAGAGTCTTCACTGGAAAAGACAACTCCTTTGTGGCCTGCGGCCTGGTGGAGGTTATGGAAGGTTATTGATGGTGGTGTATGCACACAAGCATAGACCGGCATTCTTAACCTCAATATCCAACACAGAAGAGAAACCAATCCTACACCAAACTGTAGCTGTATTATCCATGGCAACTACAAGTTGACATGGATACATCCTGGCTACCTGCCTTACTTCTTTGGTTGTTTGGTCAAAGAAGCCGTGTTTGCATGCACATAGAGGATCCATTATTCCCAGAGGCAGAGGACCTGACCTGAAGTTGTCTTACCAACTTGTAGTCCCCATGGTGGCTTAAAAGTTATTTTACAAGTTATTTACAAAAAGATATTTTTAATAAATAATAAATAAATGCTACATTCTTAGTAAACGCTTAATAGCTATCATGAGATTCAAAACCTTAAAGAGTCATCTAAAAAGTTCAACCCCGCTTTCTAAAGCGTCTCATAATCTTAAAACTTAGCAAAGGGCATAGATTGCATATAATGGCATATAATTTAATGGCTTATTAGTTAAAATTGTTAATAAACTTATTGTAGCTTTAGTCCATTTATGTAAAATAATTTGTGAACAAATATGTTTTCAAATCTTTTTTAAAAGTTTGAGTGTCACTAGCACTTCTAAGTCCATAGGGGAGTTTGTTCCAGACAGCTGGTGCAGCATGTGAGAAGGCTCTTTCAGTTCTTTGCAAATGAGGAACACAAGAATTTTCCAATAAAAAGAAATCATCCTCTGTCCGCAGAGAATGGATTGGTTCAGTCTTCATTTGTAGATGTTGCCTGAGGTAATCTGGGACATCATTGTTCAAGCTTTTGAAGACCAAAAGTGCAATTTTGAATCTAATACGTTCTTTGACAGGTAGGAAATGAGCTTCTTTTAGGAAAGGTGTTATCCTGTCAAAATGTTTGATCCTCTTTCCAAGCAAGGGCAAAGTCGCCCAGAATGGAGTCCCATTGTTTCTCTGGTTCATTCTCGTCTCTTCGGAGTTGCAGCCTTATTCATGTTTACAAGTAAACACAGTTGACTTGATCTTCTGATCTTGTCTGGACCAGATGGGACTTTATCTTCCCTACACTGGATAAAGATATTGATGAACTTAATTTCCTTGATGAACTTGGAGCTTCTGAAACTTACACACTACATCTTGTGGTTGGGGGAGCATTGGGCGCCCGTCAAATGCATTCAACCCCACAACACGGTCGCAAGTCCGTGTGCCACAGTGTTAGCTTTCATAACACCATATCATTTTTGGCGTCTCATGCTTTATTTGGATCTGCCTAGCTCTCTGATGAAGGCATTTCTGTCATGGATCCCGTCAAAGACTATGGTTGGAGTTGTTGGAGAGTTCTGTGGCTTGACTACAAAGATGACTGTATTTGTTCTACAAAGAAGATTACAAGTTATTTTACAAGTTATTGGCATCAAACAGGTCCTAGCTCTTTTTGGTGTCCCTCATGGTTAAATCTTGGGCCCGTTTTCTGAGAGCTGGGTTTCTACTTTCTGGATGTCATGACACAAATTTAGTCTCAAGACCACAAAACAAGCCAATGAAAACATATTCTTGATACCAAGATGAAGCTGAAACTGTCTAGGATCACCTCCAACCCAAATTTTACACAATAGGGCAAATTGGTGGCTCTCATTTGAGGTTAAGTGACTTCCTCTTAGGTATTTTATCTAAAAATTTGGCCTTCGTTTAACCGAGGCTAAACCTGGATTTTACAGTTTTTAGCCATTTCATGCATAAAAAGTGCTGGAGTCCTCCCAGAGTTATTTTATCTTAATCAAAAGGTCAAAATATATTTCCAAAGTCAAATTTGGGAGTTTTTGACCTTGTGTGTTACCCTACCCTCGCGCGCGGCGCAACGTTCTACATTTGGACGTCACTTTGATAGCCATCCGGTCAGAAGAAATAAACGGGCAACGTCCGTTGATGTCCAAATGGACCTTGTGTAGTCCAAATGGACAACACAAGGTCAAAAACTCCCAAATTTGACCATGGAAATATATGTTGACCTTTTGATTAATGATTAAGATAAAATAACTTTGGGAGGACTTCAGCACTTTTTGACGTCTATTTTTTTGCTAAACCATAAACACGTATATCCCTGTCTGCGTTGCGCGGCGCGCTTCCTCAGAACATGCGGGCTTAGGAACTATTTTTTGTTTCCTATTACGACCTATTAGTATTCTAGCCAGACGTTGCCTGCCCCATATTTTTTTCAAAATAAGGGGCCCGTCCCGACTCTGCGAGTCGTTGCTAAACACGTATATCCCTGTGTGGGGTAGGGAAGCGCGCGGCGCGTACACACACCTATGCGGGCTTAGGAATGCGAGTCGGGGCGCGCGCGCAAGGGGGCCAGGCAACGCCTGGCAATGATATTCCTAAACCTAAATATTGCCCTAACCAATAATCCGGACCCTAAACCTAACAATTCCTGAATCTAACTCTAGTCCTTAAATTCCTAAGCCCGCATAGGTGTGTGTACGCATAGGTGTGTGTACGCGCGCGGCGCTTCCCTGTTCTGAAGAATCGCGCCGCGCAACACAAACAGGGATAAACGTGTTTAGCAAGTCCTTAAAGCGCTAGGTGCGCTGCGCTTGCCGCTTAAATGTATTTTACTGAGTGACGTCATTATCTATATCATATATAATGTATAATGAAGAGCCCAGAGTTATATGGGACACTAGCTATAGCCCTCTTTGGAGGCGTTGCGTTTTTTAGATGGGCTTACACTGACCTATCACTATCCCGGATAGTGATAGTGGACTTTACTAATTAATAAGTTTTGCGGATAGTATCCGCAAAACTTATTAATTAGTAAAGTCCAAGGTACATTTATTCTAAAATGACAGAGAACCTTATAACGTTTTAGGGCACTCAGGGCACAGGGCACTACGTCAGGGCACCAGGGCACTACGTCAGGGCACTGATCCTTGAAGTAATGCCCTGAACAGGGCAGGGCACTACGTCAAGGGCACCAGGGCACTACG